>WIPJ01027483.1:22482-46626 GCA_018155075.1 Cassiopea andromeda | reverse complement strand
GGCACTATGGGCAATGCCCCCCCACCGAAAAATAAATGAAAAGAAAAAACTGTGCAATTAAGCTATAACAGTGAGAAAAATATAAAATGTTATATCCTAGCATGTTTCACCAGGCATTCAGGGGCGCAAGATTCGATTACTTCTCATTGTGTTGACTTGAGCCTCGTACGTAAGCATTTAAAAAATGATGTCATTTTCGGGGCAAAATCACTGATCTCAAAAGAAAGACTGGATCGAGCATTGCTATTGTCTCGGCTGAGATTGTTTGAAGCCCGCGGAATTTGACTGACGCCATCTTGGTCTACCTAGAGCTAGATCCGCGTCAGACACTTGCTTTTCATTTATGCGATTTTGTAAGACAAAAATGCCACGTTGCTGTGCGTATGGGTGCACAAATAATACTGATAAAAAATGTCAGCAGTCAGGTTCTTCAGTACTAGTAACATTCTACAGGTAAAAAAGACTTTATGCCACTTTAAAGTACACCTTCATCAATAAGTTATGACCTCTAATAGCCATTATTTGAATTTGCTAAAAGTATTTACTCCCATCAAAATCTTATTTCATTGATATCTCTCCAAATGTAATTTGGATGCATTATGGTAGCCACAATTGAGCATGTTTCCTTGTACGAGAAGAATACCTGCTGATCACTAATTTAATTAAATTTTGTTATAAGGTTTCCGAAAGACCCTGAACGACGTCAAAAAGTGACTGCCAACCTCCGAAGGGACAATTTCACACCTAGCAAATACACTGTAATTTGCTCTGAGCATTTTCACAGCTCATACTTTGATAGGACAGGCCAGATTGTCCGTCTAAGGCCAATTGCGGAACCAACTATATTCCAATTTCCTGAACATCTAATAATGGTAATGCTTTTGAGAAAGTACTCTTTCTTTTCCTATATTCCAGTGATAGCATGGAGGGGCTCAGCTTTCCATGCTAAAATAGATACAGCTCTTGGGGGCTCAGTCCCCTCTAGCAAGCATACAGTATCATGACTGAATTCTTAACTTGGCCTGAGCTTCAAAGTTTTCATAGGAAAGTGATTATACTGAGAGTGAAATGGGCAGTATACAATATTTGCACGCAAATGTTTTACACTTTGTCTATTTACCATTGGATGTACACAACAGGGACAGATACACCATTAACATAAATCCAATAAAATTTGCAGCACATTGCATACAAAAGATAGAAGGGGTTCCTACTTTCTTACAATGTTAAGGATTCTTAAAATCCTGCTACCTTCCCAAAATCATTCAAAAGGGAGTGACACTAGAAAGTGTTACCTGCTGCATTCCTTTTATCTTCCATAGATAGATAATAAAAGAAAGGCCCTAGCATCTAGAGAAAGCACTGTGGATGAAACAGCAATACCAGAGCTCTCACACTCAGTACAATTTGAACAGCTATAAAGCCCTGAGAATAAAATTAGAAAACTTATTTCAAATGAGCATGCATACAGCCTATCTCATTCTCCAAGGATAATAAAGAAGAAATTAAATTACGCTTACACAAAACTTGATTTATTGAAAAAGAGACTTAAGGCTTCACAACAGAAAAGAAGACGATTAAAAGCTAATGTCATATCATTACAGTCAGTAATAAAATGCTTAAAGGAGAAGTGCTTAATTTCATCCAATTGTGAAAGCATTCTCCACGAGTCACTATCTGGAACAGCCCTTGCTCTCATGGAAAGAGTTGTCTCCAGAAAGAAATCAGATAAGAGATACAGGTAGTCAGAGGAATTGCGTTCATTTGCTATCACATCACAATTTTCTTCTAATTAAAAGTTCCAGCTGATCCAGGATTCACGGAGCAAGCGTTTGATGCACTTTGAGCTTCTGTCATTTCTGCAAGAGAAAAGGGCCATGAAGTTCTCTGCACACTTATGATTGATGAGATGGCCATCCACACACATGCAGAATGGGATGGGCAGACATACTGTTTGTTTGTAGATCTTGGCACTGGTATAGATTATAATGACTCACTTCCACTAGCTAAGGATGCACTTGTTTTCATGGTGGTTGCTGTAAATAGTACATGGAAAGTTCCATATGCATATTTTCTAGTTAATGGATTAAGTGGCATTGAACATGCAAATCTAATCAAGATATGTCTTAGAAAGCTATTGGAAGTTGGGGTTAAGGTTATCTCTTTAACATGTGATGGCCCTTCATGCCACTTCAGCATGTTGTCAGAACTTGGAGTAAATTTGAATCCTTATAATTAAACAACAAGTTTTCCTCACCCACACAATAGTGGTGCAAGCAACAGACAATCAAAATTAAACGCAAAGACATGCGAAAAGAAAATCAAGAAGCAACTAACAAAACTAGTTCTGTTCAAGCACCAATACAGAAATGCTGACCATACCGCAATATTAGATGGAGAAAAACTGATTGAAATGCAAACAGATATGTGGATAAACATAAAGTAAATAAAGGTGCTACAAACCTTTGACTTTTTCACTGTGTGAACTTTACAGGAATACAATTAATCATCGACTTCTGCTAGTAATAGAGCTAGGCCTTCGGTGCGATTCGTGTCCAGTTAAGGTACCACTGATTAAACGCTTAGTTTCATAGCCTAAAATGATTTCTGAAACCTATTTCAACAGGTTCTGACCTTAGTCTAACCTACAGCAACTGCTTTTTAACTCCTCGGCAGTTCTCTCAATTTTTGTAGTTCTGTAGACCAAGATGGCCGCCAAGCAATTCCTCTGGCCTCGTGTTCTGATAGCCAATGCGCGATCCCGTCTTTCTTTTGAGATCAGTGGGCAAACTAGATTCTGCCCTTGGAATTGGCTACCTGACATGCGCAATAGCAAGGATGAAAACCCAATGCCGAAGAATGAAGTAGCCGATTGGCTGAAATTGACGAAATTTTGGCAAGACACATTTTGCCCTCTCTGATACAACAACAACAACGATCACAACAGCTCTGAAATGTATACATACAAGGGGCGTTCTCTCCGAGCATGCTAGTACAAAAGATCTCGATTAAACTACTCGCAATCTTCAGTAATACTTGCTGATCACTGAATTCACTGGTCAATACTGCAATCTGAGTTGTTGAAGGCAGCTAAAGTTCTTCGCCTGTGTCATTACATGGAGTATTGGAGGAGAAGCATCTAGGCCCTAATAGCCCGCGTCTTGCAACAGGATCTTGTATTAAGACAGTTTCCATAAGCAATCAATGGCGATTGACTGCATCAAGTTCTATGGTGCTTTTTAGATGGCAGTGCTCAGCGATTCACGGTGAAGTTTGTACTTTAGGTGCATCGCTTGATTTTATAGCTCAAATGTTGTTTGGGACTAATTGCAATTGAAACATCTCATTTATCACATCATTTTCAGAATATTTTAGTGTTCAGGAATATTTTGTCTGGAAGATTTTTTAATTGTTTAAGTTAATTTGTAGCATGCCACCAGATGGTGCACAATCTATGTCGATCAAATTGTTTAGCCATTTGAATAGCATTCTTAATATATGTTTGAAACCTTTGAGAGGAAATATCTGTGATATTGAAGTTTTTGATGGTGTATTATCACAATATTTCTCAGGGTTGAATTCAATGGATATCTTAGTTCAACCACCTTTTGAGAATGATTCTTTTCTAGGTTTTAGGTGTAGAAAATACTGTGAATAATTTCTTTTCCTTAATGCTGTCTACATTCAAATTCCTCTATGGCATAAAGCAGTTCCATTACCCCAACTTGTAAAATCCAGTCCAACTTGTAATTTCTCTGAGACTGGACTGTTTCTAAGGGTCATCATCACAATTCCATTTAAACCTTTTGAATGAACAGGCTTGTTTTAGTCCTTTGAGAGTAAAAAGTTACATTGGAAAATCCAATGTCTGAAAACATATTGATCATTTTAGCCAAAATTCCCTTAGATCAGGCCTCAACCAAAATTTAATTGATGTTTTTCACAACTTAGAAGTATCAGAGCTAAGTCCCTCATTTCTTGAATCAAAGACCTCTAAAATTGAAATAAAATCAAAGCATTGGTAGAAAAAACTTTGATACTTCTGCTTGCATCAACAGTATTCTCTTGAAAGTATTATCATGAAAGATGCATAGGTTTTAATTTTTTTATTTAACACAACCCTCAGAATGAATGCTTAAGGAGACAAGATGATTGCAATATGCCTCCTTCCCCTGCCCTATTTATCCACTATAAGTCAGAAAAAGTCATGACAGTATTTAGGGTCTGCTCACCAAAATATTTGGACCATGCCCAACTTTTGGACACTTCCCCCACCCCCCAAGAGAAAATGTCACCAGCCACTACTGCTAAAGAGAGTTGTCTGAGGATAGACTCAATGCTTTGGCTCTCAATTGACTTCAATCAAAATTTGATTGATATGTTTGCCCAGCTCAAGAATATAAGAGCTAAATGTCTTTTTAAGTAGCTCAAGAGCCTCTATACATTTTTAAAATTGCAAACTAACAGATTATATTTGATAGTTTCTGCTTACATCACCTAGATTCTCTTTGGAATTTTGGGAAAGAAGTATACCATTCTAGACAATTTATACTATTTAGTGTTCATAGAATGAATACTTTCAATTACAAAATAGTTTTACAAAAAATTATCTGCCTGAATTGATTATTTCCTTAAACAGCAGAAGAGAAAATAATAGCTCGTGATGGTTGTTATTATTGAAGCAGATTTAAGCAATAAAGTCTCTTATCATTTTTCTGATTACATTCATTTTTATGAGAAACATATCCATAAGAGACACGAGGCTGAAAGTTAGGCAAAAGTTAAGAAACAGGCAGGCTGAGTTTCAAACAGTAACTTTAAAGAGTTGTTTTTGTAAGTAAATGTTTTATAAAACTAGAAGGAAAGTGGAATTAGCATCCATTATATGCCTCAGAAAACCTGAACATCCTTTTCTTGAATCATAATTGCCTAAGCTGGGTTATTTTTATCACCAGAATTCTCTATATTTAAGAAAAATTTCAAGCTGTATTTGACAAAATATTAAAAAACTTCCAGTTTGAAACCAGATAATTTATTTCTTATTTGAAAAGAAAACGTGTATTTTGGAATCTGGAGGTAATGCTATCCAATGTCATGTTTTGGGTGTGGCTCCCTAAGATATTGTGTCCACACCCAGTGTTTTGAAGACTTGCCCCCCAGTGAAAAATACCACGAGCCGCCACTGATATATATGTATGTATGAATGTATGCTTCATATACTTTATATACATTCTAAATCGTCCAATTCAGGGGCTTTTTAATGCAAATAACAGATGTATGTCAGGCTTTATCCTTACAAAATAACCTGCACTGAATCATTTGATGGGAGAAAGGAAGGCTTCAAAGTCTATTAAAGACATTTTATGTTAGCTCTGTTGAAATTATCTTACTTGAGTATTGTTTTAGTGATAAGTAGTAGGATATGAGTTTCAATCCGAAAAGGTCTTTTCATTGCTTGACTCCATTTCATATTATGCCATAGTATTACGGTCTAAAGAACATGTTTTTGTAAATGTAACAGAAGTCTGCGAGTTGGGCCTAGTCTCAAGACTTCATAAATTGGCTAAGTTCATTTGTGGAAGGTTACGCACGTTAGAATTAAACACCTTCTGTCACAAAATGGTATTATATTATGCTAATTATCCATGTTATCTCCTATGTTTCACCTTAACTAACATGATCTCCTTATTTCGACAAATCGGTGATCTAGGCCCACTGTGAGACAGCTATTCGCGAAAGTGATGCTTTAGAGCAGACTTTGATGTCATTGTAGTTGTTTGCTCTTACTGGGTGCTCGCCGGGATGTTGTCTTACAATATTGCAGCGGAATGTGCAATGGACAGCCTAATTTCAACTATTCTATTGTAGGGACTAGTATATGCCTTGTTGGTAAGAAAGAAAGTGGCAAAGTTTCAGGTGACCAAGATGATGAGAATGTGACTGGTAAAAACGAGAATGGTCGCCACACAGTAGGCAATGAATCCGCTCCTGCAATTACTAAAGCTCCTCAATTTGCAGATGGTGCTTCTGAAGAACTACGTTCCAAAGATGCAAGAGGACAAATTGATGTTGAGAATAATAACAATAACCTTGTTAAGGGTGATGTCATGAAGGAAACTGGCTTGATCAATAAAGCTGTTGATGACAAGGATGGTAAGCAATCGTCCAATGAATCTGAAGTGCTCGGTGAAGTGAACAGGAATAAGCATGATCAGAAAGGATACAAACCAGAAGTGAATGGAAAAGAAAAGGTATGACTAATGTATAATTGTGTGCCTTGATTTTTTGGATTTCAAGTTCAAAGAGGTTTCATTTTCCTTTCATTCTTATGCTAGGCCATGCTCATAAATGTAACTATGCTTAATGAAAATCATTTATATTGAGGTGCATCCTTTGAAATGAACATAGCACCTGCCAGCAAAATTGATACCATGTATAGAGACCAATCCCAGTTCTGATGGATCCATCTTATCACTTAGAAGTTGGAACTGGCCCCTGTTTGGAGTTGCAAGGCAATATCCAGCACTTTATTTGCAGGTAATGAGTTCCTTTGGTTGGAAATGCCGTTTGGATTGCAATATCTTCCTTGTGAAGCATTGATATGATGCAAAACGGACCAAATAAGCTATATATAGGCAATACTTGAGTGGACAAGACAATTATCTATGTGATTGTTAGAACTGTAGCTCCTGATAACTCCAAAGAAGTACCTCAACAACCTTCCATTTCTTGGCTAGAGTTGCTCTCCTGTTGTATTCTTAGTCCTTTGCCTTTGTTGGTCTCCTTCACCCACCATTTTTATAGTGCCCACTTTACTACAGAAGTAATAAATTGCAATGCTATCAAAAAATCAATGAATCTTTGATGTTATGCTTAATTATTAAAGCTTGATGTTATCGTAAAGCACAACATTTTGATGAAAAATTGTAGCTACTTAAGGGAAGCCCTATGAAATTGACTCTGAGGAACATCTCCATCAAAAGCCTAGTAAAAGGGCGATTAAAGATGCACTGTGAAGCTATGAGGTAGAATGAAACAGACTTTGGTGAACATGGATCTGTGTTTAGTATCTTTTTGAAACATTTAATTGTTAATTTCAGTCCCTTTGAGCAATAAAATCAGTAGATATACCCCATTTTCAAGTCTAAACTTTCCTCAATTACAGTTCCACAGCTCTGATTGACAAATGTATGGTTCATGTCCTCACCATGTTAGGTCATGATGTACATTTTCATGTCAAGTCAGTATATAAGTATGTATAAATTTGTATAGAGTCATGTTGTGCTAAAGATCTGCGCGCTGGAACTAGCTTAAATCTAACCCTGGCTCCACCTGGGCTTATTCTGAATTCAGCCTGGGCTGGTTTCGTGGTAAGGAAAAATATGGCTAGAACCTAGGCTGAGTTTGAAAAGCACTTGTGCTGTTAGACTCATAAAGCGATTTTACCAGCACAGTTCCTAAATCATGTAAGTCAAGGTAATAGTCTTGTCCCTGGCACATAGTTCTAGTTATTGCTACCCAAAGATGAGTCAAATAAGGCATGGATCAATATGGACTGAAGAGGAAAAGTGTTTAATTTAGTAGTTGGCATTGGGGCAGTGGAAAAATTCCAGCACCAATTTGATACTTGTACAACAAAGAAGCCACTTATCAAGTAAATGATGAAAGGACTTTAAGATTGTTGTTTCCTCCAAAGCTTCCAAGACCGTAGTAAAAGCTCAAGCTGTTAATGCAAAATGCATAGAACAAAGGAAAGTATCAGTTTAACAGGAAAAGCTTGTAATAAATTAGCTTTTTCCAGCATAAAGTAGAGAGTTTTACTATTTCTTTGAATATTAAGCTCTCTCATAGAATTAAAAGTGAAGCCGATTAAACTGGTATGACTCTTTACCACAGTTTATGAAAAAAGTTCCTAACTGCTCTAATACTGCATTGCATAAAGAAACGAATCATTGCATCACATTACGCTTAGACAGTCGGAGACTTGGTATTTATTTAAGTCTTTTGTTTCTTATTTTTTAAAATGGCTACACTAGTTGCATCAATGCTCTATAGGAGTGCTTTGTTAAAGGTATGCATCAAAAAAACATTCGGGGGATATTTTCCCATCATTGAAAGTCATTCTGGGATTAATTTGGAGACTAAGTACACCTTTATGGTACTTGCCCCTCTCCTTGATTGTATAGGCAAGTTGTACCTCCCCATAACAATAACTTTATAGTCCTGTCTGTAAGCACAGTGATTGTGCAAAAATGTTGATACCAGCATGAAAATTTCACATCCTATGGAGTTTGAGGTGTAGAAAACGATGCAAAACAGAGCCAAGCTGTAAAATGCCTCTAAAGCTACTTCTAGAGCTAGAAGCTCATTCCCAGACCTCACATCTATAAAATTGATCCGGGACCAACAAAGTAATTCCATGACAATGAAATTTAGTATTCACAGACATTCTGGTGCTTACAGTCTGATGACATATAAATCAAGGTGAAAAATTATCCAATTTTCTGTTTAGAAGAAGGTACTCAGCCCATGATCTCAAATTTATTGCATTGAATTGGGACCAACATAATACCTTCATGTCAATAAAGTGTTGTATTTACAGACATTCTGATGCGTAATATTTGATAAATATAAATCAAAATGGAAAACTTCTGACCCCATTTTCTATTTTTGGAGCAGGAGATTTTGTCCCCAGACAGCAAACGTATATCATTGACTTGGGACTGAAATGGTAGTAGCCCCTTGTCCTTAAAATTTGGCATTTATAGACATTCTAATGCGTGCTAATTCAAAATGATTCGGGCCAGTAAAATGCCCAATTTTTTATCTTTCACTTTTAAGTACATGGCATTTTCACTCCTTACTGTGTAATGCTGGCAATTATCTTATTGAACTTCGCTACATTTGGTGGAACATTCAACAGAAAATTTTTTATATCAGCATGTTACCACATTGTCCGCAGAATTAGTACAATTCAGTGCACTCTAGTGCAGACTTCCTACTTTTCAATCTAGAGGAATACTTCGTCTTGTTGCTGCATTTTGCCAGCTTGGGGCATGTCTTGGATGCTTCTAGTGTAAGTTTACAATTTATTGTTGCTGCTGAGTGTAATTTTCAGTAAAGTTGGGTACATGTTGGCATTCACTGAGGGACTGATCCTTGGCACTGCTGAAAGTTCTTTAATAGCAATACTTGTCTTAATGTGTGGGAAAGACCCATGAGTTTAATAATTTGTTGCAAAAAAGAGATTTATGATCTTATGTCAAAAAGGGGAAGCTTGCTTTCAAACTTCACCTATTTTTTTGAGCTCTTTGAGAGCTTCGGAGCATAGATATGTTAGGACTCAATGAGAAACATATAGACAAAAAACGTGAAAAAATACCTCAATTGCCATTTATAATCCCTGGGTACTCAGTCATTATCAGCCCACGAATAGATGGGAAAGAAGGAGTAGCTGCCTGCATATATGAAAGCTTAGCTTAGGTTTGTATGGAAGGCCTTGAGATAGATCATATCAAAACTATCTGGCTTGAATTAGCACGCATGATGCTGTTATTGGAAATAGCCCACCATATACATCCAAACCTCTGAATAAAGAATTTGAAGGCTTTGTGAGTAGCATGGTGATAGGAGCTTCTGACGGAGTAAGGGGCATTTTTCCTCGAGACGTGAATAATGAT
Source organism: Cassiopea andromeda (assembly GCA_018155075.1). Lineage (NCBI taxonomy): Eukaryota > Metazoa > Cnidaria > Scyphozoa > Rhizostomeae > Cassiopeidae > Cassiopea > Cassiopea andromeda. Next base: position 36,946 of record WIPJ01027483.1, on the reverse strand, counting down.
TGCATATTTTCTGAGGATAGTAGAAAATTACAATCTGTTTTCGATATGTTAAGAAGCCTTTCAAGAGGAAGGACCAGGAGGGACCAACAGCTATACCAGAACAGACATTCAATTGCAGCCACTGTGGCTGGGTCTGCGTATCTTGAATATGCCTAATCAGCCACCAGAATTCCTGTAACCCCTCCTTTGTAATATCTTTGTTTGAAAATTTAAGTCAAGGAGAAGAACACATTTCATCACAATATATCCATACACATACATACACAATGTATGCATGCATTGAAGTACATACCAATACAATGTGAAAGTGTATGAATTAGACATTTTATTTACCTAAATTGAACTGGTTGCCCAGGGCATCGTTCAATGTTGGCACTAGTGGATTATTGGCCTAATGGGCGCTCTTCCAGGCTCAGTAGTGAGACAAAACCTTAGGGTCTTTCGGTCATTAGCTTTGCCCCAGTTCTTAAAGATCTTACTTCTAAAAAGTTAATCTCCTTAAGTCAGTCAATGTTTGCTAATGCATGAAGCTGCGTTGGTTTTATTCCTCGTAAATATTTAAAACTAGATGAAACCAGGCTGAAGACTCAATCTCTCCTCAGCATGAAGATCAACAGTGAAGCAAATGCATTGAATTTTGCAGAAAGTGTTGTCAGTTTGAAGATCGCTAACTTAGGAAATTTTTGGGGACAAGCCCCAGAACCCCATTTCTAAGTCTACTTACGTATTCAGGGTTCATACGGTCTGGAAAGTCAGTGAGAAAAGTATCAAAAGTTAGGTAGGTCAGGGATAGTCAGGGAAAGTCAGGGAAACTCCTGGAATTTTCTTCTAAGAAGCTAAGAGTTCAGGGAAAGTCAGGGAAATGATTTTTCGATATGATTCAGAGAAGAGAAAAGTTTTTCGAAAATTTAAGGAAAACGAGATAAGTCGCCACTTTGTTATTATTCTATTTCAGAGCGGTTATTGTCTCCATACTCAATCACATATCCAACTGAGCGTGACAATTAAACAAGTGCTTTCAAATTAAAACTGGGTGTATGTTAAAACGGGGGAGTACGGATAAGACGATAACATCTAAAAGTATTATTCTTGTTTGGTACCTACTCATCAGGGTCAGGGAAAATATGGTTGTTTTGCACCCTGGGTCAGGGAAAAAGGTATCATTTTTGCCGAAAAAGGTCAGGGAAAGTCAGGGAATTTCTTTCTTAACAACGCGTATGAACCCTGGTATTGACTGAGTATTTTGATACATACATGTTCGTCCATGGGCAGCAAGTTCTCAAGGTGACCAATACTCCAGGAATCTCCTGGAAACTCTTGCAAAGCAGTTTGCCTCCTGGAAAATATAGAAACTTCTGGAAAACTCGAGGAAGTTAATGCTTAAAATACAGTTGACATTTGATAGCTCAATAACCCACCCTATTGGAACACAATATTTGTCCTATCCTATGAGTGGTGCTTTCCGGCATTTTAGAGAGGGTATTTCTGAAAATTCCCCAGCCTCCAGGTTCCCTACATGTACTAGCACACACACCAAACGTCTTGGAAGCTAGGATTCAATGGCGTCCTGGTATTCATTCTCTAAATAGAGATCAATGGTGAAAATAGTATGTTCTGGAAGGCCTAACCTTAACATTTTTTTCGCTCGCTCCACTCACATGTTCATTGCCCTCCTTCTTCTGCATTGATGCGTTCCTTCACTTATAGCTACTACAATTCACAATTGTACAAGCATTTAGAGGATAGATTAAATTTTTCCCGCGGCTAAGTTATATGGGTGTTCCATTTTTGTGCTGCTACATGATAGTCAATTGTCAATGATGTATTTTCAGCCATAGTGTCCATAGTGGCTGTGAATCAATTACCAATTAGCATTCTAGTTGTTGGTAAAGGAGTGCCACCTCTACCAGAAATGGCCAGCCCGCTACTGGTAGGATCTTTCTCCTAGCCCTCTACCGTATTGATTCCATGGTTAGTTTAAATTCTGTCATTTTGTTTGTAAGAACCATTGCAAAACATGACGAGAATGGGCGCTTTTCCAGTGTTTTAGAGAGCATACTTATAAGCAATTTTTTCTGAGAGCAAGCCCCCAAACTCTAATTTCTTCCTCTGCACCTACTTAGAGTACCAAATAATCGTCTCCTCCCGATTATTACTTATCTAAAAATTTTCCACCCCCCTATTATTGAATTGAGAGTATCTCAAATCAAGTCTCAGAGATTGAGTTCACTGCTGTGACCAAGCAAATAGAAACCGGATACAGAATTGCAAGGAAAAGCTTAAAAAACAAGTTGGATATGGGAAGTTGTGTTCTTTTGAAATATCTACTTCTCAACTTTGTCATTTCTATTGTGAACCTCACCCACAATTTGGTTTCTATCTCTGTGCCCCCCCGATCCATTTCATCTATTGGCCTGGGCTTAGGGCATCAAGAGTGATAGATCCTGGCTGCAAATGAAATGGAGGCCTTTACATGGAATTCACCTAGCAGTCAAACGTTAGTAATGCCCTGGGTAGCCAATGTATCATATAATTGACCTTAAAGCAGCCCTTGGCATTGCCAGAGTTTTATACTGCTCTATGATCATGTTTGTGTTTATTTATTGCGGTGTTCTTTAAATCAAATTGTCATAAAGAGGCAGAAGTAACTGAAGAACTGAAGAAGCTCCAAGATCAATGTTTTGAAATAATTTATAACGGTGAGAAAAGCAATAAGGGTCTCCCTTTAGTTAGTTCTGGAAAAAGATCCGTGCTTTTACATACTGGTATGGAAATACATCAATAAAGACAACCTCAAAATATTTGAGGAGTAGTTTATGGCAAAAAGCAATAAGCAAGACACAAAAAATACCCAGAATAGTGTAAAAGTGCCAGAAATAATGACTGATTATACTTGGAAGTCATTTTATTTCACCGGAGCCAAGATGGACAATGAAATAACTTTGAAAATCAGAAAGATCACTGATTCCTGTGAGCTTTCTGAACACTTCAGTGTGTACTTCAGCTAATTTAAGCTTGTGAAAACTACAAGCAATAAAGCAGTCATTTACATATATTTGCCCTCTATTGTTAACTGTCGTTTATGGACTACTGTTTTACAACTTTTAGCTGATAGTATTTTACTAAATTTATTTCTATTTTAGAATAGGGTAAACATTGATAACCGTGATTATTTCCCTGAAGCATTTTATCCTGTATAAATTTTCCTGTCATTTTTATTATAAAGAAAATGACAGCTGCCAACTGCGTGATCAAGTAAACTAATAAGTACTTTTCTTAACGATGCCAGTAAAATTGTCAATTGATTACATTTTAGTGCTACCTATTTTGAATTAGACATCATATTTATTATTCACTGCCATTGCCTATTCCCCTGCTGTTCAATTGTTTTCTTAACTTTAAAGAGAACACCTGAGGCAATTGCATCATCAAGTGAAATGTCTACACAACACGGAGTGGAACTGGTAGCAGAGAAAACTATCCCTGGTGAAACTTTAAAGTTAACAAGTGAAGATCGTCAGGTGACTATGAAACATGAAAGGTACGCTTGAGCTTTCACTTTAAAAATATTTCTTTTTGGGCTACATCAAAAATTTCAGGCCTCTCTCAAATCGCCAGAAGTTTTAGATTAGTGATTTGTAAGAAGCCAGTAAAATGTGGCTATTCTTGTATACATGGCATTTAATTGTGTGTTCTTATCAGGGACATAGCTGATGTTGTCTATATTAGTGATTACTTTGCCGATTCAAAATACATTAATTAGCATGCAAAAGTAAAGATTTTGCAAATCTGGTAACTATCCAAGACTAGGGTGTAAGGGATGACATTGCTATGATCCTAACATAAAAAGGCTGTGGAAATAATTGCATAACTAGCTATATTATAGAGCTTGTAGTACTAATCGTCAGTAATTTGCTTAAATTTCTACTCAAACAGATCTATCAGTTGGCACATTTCCATAGGGTAAAATATAGCAATCACCCTCTCTTACGTCTTCTAATTACAATATCAGGGTCTTGACTGGGAAAAGTAGAATACGCCGTTCAAAATTCAAAATTTTGAATTTGATTTGTCAATAAATCTTTCGTGTTGGTAGTCGGGGGCCAGGAAGTTTCGTAAAATTGACCCCTTACAGTTTGCTGTAATGAGCCTTAAAATAGAAAACATGTCATTCCTGCAAAAAAATTAAAGCTCACAGCGTTGCTTTTTCCAAACTTACATCAACTTTAGCCTTAGCAGATCACGCTACACCAGGTCCAATGAGTTGTGATGATACTGTGCTTCAAAATGTAATTGCTGTATGGAAACAAAATAACAGTAACCAACAATTTCTCTTCCCTTCCTTTCTGGCTAATTTTGATGTACTGAATTCAAATATGGTTTTTTGAGGTACAGAATGTTTTGATATAATGCACTCTATATATTCCCATTTTCTCAATAGGAGTCATGTGCAATCCTCATTGCTCGTAAAATCTATGTAGCACATTGTAGCATATTTAAGCAACTGCTCATTAGGTTACCGCCAACGGTTTGCAGCAAGCGCGACATAAATGACTGCTACTTTGCCGCGTTGAAGGAATCTGCAATGCCAAAAGCAACGCTATTGTTTCTCAAATCTTACTAGTTTGAGGTGAGAAAACACAGATCTGTCTCAATGATATATCTAATCATGACTAAAATCACATGGTAACAAGGATTAAGTAAATTCTATATTGTACAAATATAATGGTGCTTCGACCAAAAAAACGTCTTTTTCTAAATCTGCTAATAATGTGAATAAAGGTAAAGTTAAAAATCATATATGCTCAGTACATCTTGATGAGTTTGTCTTGCTCTCGACTCTGGAATATTTTGATTTTCTTCTTTTTCTTGTTCTTTTTCATCGCCTTGCGACATAAGATTAGCTTGGGTCAAAGCCAAAAACACTGCAAGCAGGCTTTTGATTGTTGATGCCTAGAAATTTTTGCTAATGTGATAATTGTTTCACACTTGTTACATTTTGTCCTATTTGTTATACATGTTGTTAGTAAATTGTGAGTCCCATACAATTTTTGTCACTGGCTCAACAAGATAGTATATGTCTAGCAAAATGTGGTTTTGAAATCCGTTTCGTGCAATTCATACATTCATTCTTCCCACTCAAGGTCTTTCCCTATCACATCTTTATTAATTATTTTTCATGCTTCCCTTCTGCTTAGAATCATCACTACAATTAAGGCATACAGATAGTTGTGCATTAGTAAGGTCTCTGTGCAACCGTTGTTGGTGGATTGTAAATGCAGCTCTTGTTCTAAATACTCTATTACAACCGTCATACAAACATTTTGAAACAACACATCTGACTCCTTGACCTCTCTTATCAATTTTGTCTGTATCCCCTGGTATTTTATATGTCTTCCGTTGCTGTCTCTCATACTCTTCTATGTGCAGTTGTCTCTTCTTTACTTTTCCCTTCCAATCTAAACGATTTGATGTTAATTCTTCTATCATATTCACCTCCAACTCCGCCTCTGTTATTAATCTCGTCCAGTATGGTATTATCATAAAAGTTTTTTTCTTTGATTTTACTTTGTCTTCTAATGCTTTTAACCACCCTAGCAATGCTTGCTTAACTAGACCGTCATCAGGAAGTCTAAGGATATTTCCCATTCTGGTACGATATGCAACCTCTACTTTTGTTGTATTTGATGACACTTGCAGCTGGTTCCTAATATCAACCATGTTAATTCCATGTTCCCGCATTTGTCTCAATGATTTTTCCCCTGTCATGCCACTCCAATATAGCTGTATTTCTTGTCACAATATCTTTGAAAGATTTTAATTTCCCTTGCCAAAAATGGGCGCACTGTAAAATTGAACAATGTTGTGCTTTTAACTCATGTCTCAAATACATTAGCCTATGTTATTTTTGATAATTTGCATTAAAACAATCTTATTAATAGTTGACCACACTTTACCTACTCTTTGCAATCTCAATTGTGTGTCATTTTCATGTCCTAACTAGGTGCCTAGCATTCTTATGTTGCCACTCTCTGAATCCCCAAAGATAGCATTCTCTTCCTTTGTCTTATTTGTCTGCTCTTCAAAGTTTTCCATCACTTCCTCGATGATCTATTTCCCCATTTTTAGTTCCTGATTACTTCCAATTATGGTTGTATCATCTCCAAAAAGTAACAAATTAGGATATGTGCTCTTTGCTTCAGAGTTGAAAGGATCTTTCTTGTGTACATGTAGGAGGGAGTGTCCATGCATATAAGACCATATCATTCTACATCAAATCCTTTTTCATTAGCCTTCTCTTTTCTCATTTCTGTAGCAACTCTCATTGCTGCTTAGTGAAATATATTGAAATTGACTGGGGATGTTGGGCATCCTTTACGTAGTCCTCTTTGTAGAAAGAAACTTTAGCCATCTCTCTCTTGGCCTCTTACGTTATATTCTGTGAACTCTAACAGATCCTAGAGTTTGCTTATAACTGATCGTGGCAGTCTCAAATTATCTAAAATTTTCCACAGTATTGGTTTGCTTTCACTAGTACGTACTTTCTTCTTATCTAATAGAAAAGCTTGTAGTTGTTCACTGTTCTCTCATGGTGGACTCTGTTTATCTAATGCATTCTATAATATCATTCAATCTTCCTGAATGCGTATAAATAAATGGTTGCTAACTGCAGTTGAGCGACCTTTCATAAATCCATTGTGCTTTTTATTTAATAGATTCATCTCTTCTTCCCATACTCTAATTCTGGTAGCTAATATTCTACCAAGAACTCTATTTAATATAGGTAGCAAACAGATTCCCCTATAATTCGTTGTGTCATTATTATCTCCATTCTTAAACAGAGGAATTATTATCCCTACTTTCATATGTTTTTCCCATAAAGTAGCTGAAGTATTACACCTATCTTTGACCTTTAGCACAACTGCTTCTTGTATTCTTCAGAAGCATTGTTGATGAACCCTAACTTAATTCCATCCTCTCCAAGGGCAGAATCTTTCATATATGCCATCTATTTCATTATCTCTTCACTTGCTTGTACCATTTCTAACTTATTCTGTAATTCTTTAAATTTTGCCGTAGTTATATCTTGGGCTCTAACTTTGTTCAGTATTGTTTCAGTTTTGATGACATCAGTTTCATATCGGTTTTCTGCTATCTTCTCTAAATGCTCTTTGAACTTTTCTTCCGAAAACAGAAATATGTTCTTTGTGTTATTTTATTCTCCACTTTTCTGCAGCTTTATAAATAAGTCATACATCTCCCCAATCTGCCTAATTTCCAAGCCTTTTCATATTAATCTGCCATCTCATTCAATCAGTCTTCTTCTCATTGTTTGCAACAATCCTTGTAGTTCCTTCCTTCATTACATAATTCTCTTTTTACTCTTAGCAGTTCTGCATTTCCTTCTTCTGTGTTAACTTTTTTCAGAAGGTTTCTCTTGCTTAGTGCTTGCGCTATCTTATCCTTCATTTCCTTTATTTCTACGTCATGTCTATTCATCCATGGATTCATATTTGAGCTCTTTTTACCACACACCTGTTCAGCTGATGCTAACATTATCTGTTGCACTTTCTCCCAATTTAATTCCTAATTATCTTTTTCTATCAATTCCTTAGTTAGACCTTTGTTCTTTTCCTCATTCTCTTTGACCCACAACTTCTGCCAGTTTGTGTTCCTCCATGGTTTTGGTACATGTTCCCTCCTGTTCCTTCTTGTAATTTTTCTGACTATATTCTCATGCAAAGTCATACAGACTGCATTATGATCTAAATGAAGTGTTCCTACAACTTTGATCTTTTTCACCATATATGTTCTATCTTGCAGATGTGCAATAAATCCATCCAACTCATACCATATCCTAACACTTCTATTGTACCAAGTGCCTTGCCTTCTAATGAATGGAAAAGAAGTACCCCATGAAAAATAATTTTCCTCGAGCCATTGTACCAGTTCTTCTCCTTGGCTATTTGTGTAGTTGTATCCAAACTTTCCAACAACATTACTCTTATCGACCTCATTTCTCCTTATCTGTGCATCGAAGTCTCCCCCTTTAATAAGAGGTATACCCTTTTTTGTTGTTCTAATCACCCTCTCTGCTTCTTTTCTTAACACTTACAGTTCTACCTGATGATTCTCGGTACTATGTACTGGTTGATAAATTGCAGTGATTGTTAAGTCTGTAAGATATAATGTTGTTATGATATTACCTGGTATCCATGCTAACAATATCCCACGTTTGGTCTATACACCAATTCACCATTTCACCAAATCTGCTACTAAATATATTTACTCTGTTTACATTCCAAGTTGCTATTTTCATCGGGAGTCTATCGAAAGGCTAATTTATTTTCTCTTTGCTTTACTGTCAATCCTCCGTTGTGCTCTTTCCATTTTTTCTTTGATCCTACATAGTTTCTGAGCCTCTGACATAAGACCTGGGTTTTTTTTCTATATTGTACTGCTGTTTCCACCTAATCTCCATATGCTTTTGTTGCTTATTATTGGCTTTGAAGCCCAAGTTACTCGCCATGCAGTAATTTATAGGGTCAGGTTGGTCGTCTACTCCACTTAAAGCCATTATGCAAAACGGTGTCTGGATACGCAACATAAAATAATCACAAAAATAATCTTTTCTTATGTTTCCGTTTGTTTTGATCTTCTTTTTGTCAAGATGAGTCATCTTGTCCACTTGGCACCTTGCATGGAAGTGGAGGAGCACAATTAAGCCATCATCATAATCATCGTTACTATCATAATCATCGTTATTATCATAATCATCATCATCATCATCATCATCATCATCATCATCATTATCATCATCATCATCATCATCATTATCATCATCACTCATCACTCATCAATCATCAATCATCATCATCACCAATCATCATCATCAATCATCACCATCATCTCCTCTAGGGCTCAAGCTGAAAGCAAAGTGCAAGTTAGCTTTCTAGAAGGATGTGTTATTTCGAGTCATAGACTCTCCTTCTATCTTTTCGGCCGTTATCACTGACTCCTTTTTTGCAATAACACGAACTGTTTTAGGGCTGAAATGAGTTGAGAATGTGTTCCGGTTTTGCTTCAATGTTGCCATAAATTTTCCCTTTGCAGGTGGTGGTTTATCCCAGAAATAAGCCATAATTTTGGATGTCAGCTTTGTAATAGTAATTTTTGTCTTGCTTGCATATTTGCTGATGAGCTTTCTCATCAATTATATTTAGTAATGCACCTATGTTGATAATGATGTGAACAGAGATTATATTGAAATGTATAATAGTTGTCGGAAGTTTGGAGGACTCCTTTCCCTCTTTTAGTCTTACAGGATGCATGTAAAAATACTAGTTATCCGTACTAGAATAGACCATTCCCAGAATTACGCCATTCGCTATGCGGCGAGCATTGCATGTTGGAGCTAGTAGATAAACGCACTATTTCTCTATAGCGCACAGTACACATTGATAGTCTATTACCTTGCTCATCAGCACAGAAATCATGATCAAACCTCTTGGAGATATGACAGAGCATACCCCTAGCTTTCTTAGAAACTCTTGCTCGAGGAACTATGCATTTACGGCTGGCGACGCAGGCAAGGTGACGACTGATGGGCCTAGTACTAGCAGCCCATTAATGGCAAGTAACGAAGACGAAGATGGTTATCAAGGAAAGCAAGCTGCTGCGGTGGAGGAGTTAAGTACTGTGTTCCTGGATGCTTTAACAACAGCAGAAGAAACACTAATTTGTTGTTTTACAATATTCCAATTGGGAAGAGTAAAGATAAACAGCTCCTGAGAGAGAAGTGGTTACATGCTATCTCCAGAAAGGACTTTAGATATCCAGATATAGAGCACAGAGTGTGTTATAAGCATATTTTTTTCTGGAGATAGAAAAGCTATATAAACATTGTTCCCACTATTTGTCCTAAAACAGAAAACAAGAAAGCACCAAAGGGGAGGCCAACAAAGTTACAAGACACAGGGAAGATATTTCATATAGCAGCTTCAATTGTGCTGAAAGTACATCACAGCCTTTGCTATACACTGAAGCTGATCAATGCCGAGAATAAAACCTCAATGAAGATGCTAGCTTTCAAGCTAGAATACTGAAACTGGAATTGCAAAATAAGCCATTGAAGGAGACCTTTCTACAAGTAAATGACACATTGACTGCACCGCCAAAGCAAGGTTTTTGCTGGATGATATAAAGCTGAACCCAAAAATATTTAAATTTTATGCTGGGCTTGCTGACTATTAAACTATCAAAAGTATGTTTGACTCCTTTGGTCCAGTGGTAATAATCTTATATACCATATCACAAAAGTTAAATCTGCCAGTATAGATTCACCCGTGGCAGAACAGGAGTTGTTTTATGCGTTGGTTAGACTTTACTTTGACTTACTAGAGGAAGACATTGCCTTTCGATCTGGAATTTCAACTTCACAGTTCTCACGAATTTGAATAACTTGGTTGAAATTTTTGCACAGCAAAATAGAGAACCTGTTCAATATGGCGAACAAAGTCTGCAATTTGTAGGACAATGCATGTACTTCACTTAAAGACATGCACCCTTCAACCAGAGTCAGTATTGATTGCACTGAAATATATATTGAAAAATCTAGTTCAGTTAGAAGTTAAGCTGCAACCTATTCAAACTACTCTTAAGTGCCAAATAAACATCCCCTGTTTATTAATTTTTCTACTTTTTTCCAACCCACGGACCGTATTAGGACTCCCCCCATTTAGTGATATTAAGGAAAATGACTTTTTTACAAACTACTCATTTCATTTCCTTTCTTTGTTAATACTATTTACGCCCAGTTTTGATGGCAAAATAGCGCACTGTTGTACATATTTTAGTTTTACGCTCTATGATAACATATTTTTTTGTTTCCGTCCATTTACAATCATTGAAAGTCTTTTCTCAAATTCCAATCCCCCCCGTTTAGTTTGATCTCCGGCTATTAAATTTCGGAATTTTTCCGACCCCCTGTCTATTAGGAACCCCCTTTTATTTGACAATTGAGGTAAAAACTTTACGATACAGCTAAAGGAATACTAAGTATTGCATCTCTAGAGCTGTCTCTTTTGTTGCAGATTTATTTACAGGAGGGGCAAATGGCAAAAAGGCAACAATTGAGTGTGATATTTATAAATTACTTGAAGAAGGAGAATGTCATGGCTGATAAGGGTTTCCAGATTGAAGAGGATCTTCCAAAAACTTTAATGTACCTCCCTTTTTGTGGGTTAGATAACAACATTCTAGCAAGGAATAAATGCAGACCCATCAATTTGCAGCAGTTTGGATCCATGTGGAGCGTGCAATTTTATGAATGAAAACATTTAGAATTGTAAAGTCATTCTTTCCAATCAAAATTTCTGTGGAACTGAATAAAATTTGGATAGTATGTACCTAGTTATCAAACTTTTTGCCACCTCTTGTTGCTGAAAGCAGTGAATGAAACTTAACAATTTGTGAAATTCATCTAATTATACTTTTTCAGGGACGCCAGAGCATATTATTGAATGGAGGACTAGGGATGAGTGACATGCCCCTATAGGGGAGTAAAATTGGGATTACGGGTTGAACCCTATAACATATTTATAACCACATCATTGGAATACAAGAAAACCCCTCTTTTGTCATCAAAATGAATCCTATCCTAGGTAGGAAAGGCTTTTTTTGAATGACATCATGCAATAGCAGAAATTTGAGGGGCTACAGCCCCCTAGCTCCGGTGTGACCTTTTTGATGTAGTTGTCATTTACAACTATGGCAATACATATTCTGAATAAATCTTTATCAGTTCAGGAAGTCATTCTATATTTCAAGTAGTTGTGTCAATTTGAATTCGGTCAATGTAGATATCCTTCAATGTGTAAGCAATAAAGTGAATCCATTCAAGACCTAAAATATTTAGAATTCCCTGGCACTGAAAGAAGTACATGTGATATCTTTTCATTGTGAGTTTTCCTTGTACTAAGCCCATGGAAAAGCTTTGCCGCTAGTTGCGCTTGGCACCGCATAGCGAATGATGTATTATGAGAATGGTCTATTGGTTAAAGATGCGACTTCAGCATGATGTACGACTTGCTTGAAAGAGCTAGGCATCTCTGATTGTTGTTGATGTGATGCAATACGGTTGTGACATGCTTGGCCAAAGTGGTAATTCTCACCACATTTTGTCCACTGCTTTTCTTGTAAAATGCATGACTTAGGAGTACAGGACCCATGCAATTGGAGTGCTTTAAGAATACAGCGACACTGTTGTATTAAAATTCTATGGAAATGATGCATGATTGTTATAGTAATTTAGATATGAAATTCATCCCTAATACACTTGGATTTCCCCAATTCACGTCACGTTGCCAAAACTCAATTAGCGCAATGCGAGTATTTGGCATTTGGCATTCTTCCACAGAAAAAGATGCCCATCATAAATCCTGCTTTATTCCTAATTTGCATGCCTGATGAGTATTATTGGTTGGTTATGGCTAGTGAGATAGACAGAGATGCTGAAGATGTTCTGGTAAACTTCTTGCAACCGTATGTTTCCTACCAGAGCCATTAAGTCGCAAAACCGAGGTGATGCTAGCTAGGTCTCGTTGCCAAAGTTTATACAACAGAAGCTCCTTTACCATCTATCACAACATTGTGCCATTATAGTTTCCAGTATTGTTCCATTGTTTCCAGTAAACTACACGCAATAAGAAGCTGTATTGAAAGGCACAACTCATATTGAAAACTTCATTTTCTATTTCTCAAATGCAAATGCCTTCATTCTAAAAGCGCTAATAACAGAATACCATTAATAAAGCGGTTTGTAAAATTTAGCTGCATCGAAGCACTTGAGAGTAAACTCGCAACTAGTTGTAGCATCCATGAATGATCATATTGAAAGTTTTATATTGTCGTAACAAAAAGATAATCCACGTAAATTTCTGCTAGCAGATAGCTTGATATTTCTACTCTTATCATACTAAAGCTCTTCCATAATTGTAAAAGAAAGAAAATTACACGTGTTTTAAAATGCATTTTATCATTATTATATGTACATGTGGAGATTATTGTTTGCTTCCGGGCCCCAAACTTGTATAGATGGCATATGTTGATACTTAAAAACAGGTAGTGTAGTGTTTGATGCCTCTCGTTCTTTCCTAAGTAGTGTTATTTTGTATCAGGGTGGTTTCCAGGTCTGTGATAATGCACTGTCATGTCTTGATTGCATTCGTAATAGGGAATGGTTTGGAGTGAAGACATATAAATTATTTGCACCTGGCTGTTTTGGGAGACTCTAATTCCCTAGTGGGCCCATATAAAGCTACATCATTAACACCTATGTCTCATCCTGGCAAGGCACCAGCCCATAGTTTTTCTTGTTTTTCCACACCTGCCAATAGAGATCATATTCCAGCAATTGTGCAATCATGTGATCATGGTCCAATTGTTGTGACAGTTAGATCAGATATATCCATTCCTTCTCCTTCTGAAATTGTTAGTCAAGCTAACCTTCCTAAATGTTGCAAGGATTTAATTGGCATGCTTTGTTCTGCGATGCAACTAATTTATCTTATTGTATTGCATATGCAATTCTTAAAACTGTAGACAAGAAGGTTTCCATCAGAATTTTAAACTCTTCTAGCTTCAATGTAGAAGTACATGCAGGGCAGAAGGTAACCAAATTCTGGCCTGTTGTTGAGTTAGTTTGTGTGGAGTAGCTTCTAAATAGCTTAGATTTTAATTTTTATGGTATTTCATCTGATACCCCTCCTATAGATGCACAAGGACTTGATGAGTTTATAGTATCTCTGAGTCCTAGTCTATTGCTAAAGACACACAGCAACTTCTCAATGCAGTGATATATTTTCCTGGTGCTTTTAACAAAGGACTATGCCATAACTCAATGTTATCCGTCACATTAATACAGGCAGTTCTACTCCCATTTAGAAATTTCCTCGGCGATTACCTTTTTACTACAGGATTGAGATGATTTGACAGGTCAAGGAAATGTTACAAGAAAGGGTAGTTCAATCTAGTACCAGGCTTTGTGCACTTCCTGTTATTCTTGCGCAAAAGAAAGATAGTTCTTATCTATTTTGTTTCGATTATAGGAAACGTAACTTGGTTACAGAGCAGGATACCCACCCCTATCCCTAAGTAGATGACCTTCCAGATTCCTTTACTAATAACTGTCTGTTTTGTACATTAGACCTCCCTAGCGGTTACTGGCAATTGTGCATGTCACAGGAAGCCAGACAAAAGACAGGATTTAGCGTCCCGAATGAGCTTTATGAACTTCTCAGAATGCCTTATGGGTTATCCAAAGCACCAGCTACATTTGCACGCAATATAGGGATAGATGTATCTATAGGGATACATCTATAAGGATAGATGTATAGGGATAGATGTATCTATAGGGATACATCTATAGGGATAGATGTATAGGGATAGATGTATCTATTGGGAT
>WIPJ01027483.1:0-21482 GCA_018155075.1 Cassiopea andromeda | reverse complement strand
ACATCTATAGGGATAGATGTATAGGGATAGATGTATCTATAGGGATACATCTATAAGGATAGATGTATAGGGATAGATGTATCTGGTCTCACTTATAATATATTTCTTTGCTATTTTGATGATTTTAATTGGTTCTCAAAATCCATTGATGAGCCTGCCACCGGCTACAGTCTCTTTTGCAACCATTTCGTGAACATGGTCTTGGAATCATAGCCTCCAACTACTCTTTTGGTGCTGATAACGCTGTTTACGTATTCCATTGTGTATCAAGTACTGGTGTGCATATTGATCCTGCTAAAATCACAACTGCTCATGACCTGCCTTCCCCAACCAATCTAGAACAACGTCGTTCTTTTTGGGTCTAGTAGCGTATAATGGGAAAATTTGTTCCTAGCTTTGTATCTGTAGCTTCCCCTTTAACTGAGCTTAAAAACGGATGTACTCTTTAAATGGGATGCTTCTCTTCAGGCTGCATTCCTCCAAATCAAGCAGAGTCTGTGGTCATCCCCCATTCTTGTTTACCCTTAGCTTAACCATTCATGTTGCAAACTGATGCATCTAATGTAGGATTAAGGGATGTCCCAGCACGGGTGAATGCGTGTGGCAGGGAAAGAATAATCTCTTTCGCCAGCCGTACTGTCACAGCTAGAGGACAAAGGTATGCTACTATGGAGAAGGAAGTTCTAGCTATAGTATTTGGCACTGATTATTTTAGGGTCTACCTTTTTGGGAATAAATTTGATTTGGCTTTAGATAACAGTACTCTTAGGTGGCTGCATTCTGCCAGTCCTAAGGGTCTTTTTGCTAGATGAATAATAGATCTGCAAGAATGTAGCTTTACTGTTATGCATAGGTTTGGTCATGCTAAGGAAAATGCTGATGCATTGTCACATTTACCTTGAGAGATACAAAGCAATGTAACCAATGAGAAAAGATCTATGGAAAGCTCGCCATGTTAAAACTGCATTTTGGGGCCTTATCCATGACACAAATTTACTTGCGGCCCAATAAGCTAATCTCGATACAGTTGAACTCATGTAATTCGAATCTTCAAGGGGATTCAGAATTTGTTCGAATTACATGAGTTTCGATTTATAGGAGTTTGACTTTTTCCGGCCAAATTTTGGTGGGAAGTGTTAACGGATGTACGGCGCTGTAAATTATCAATGTTGTAATATCCTATGGGGTAAAATGACGCGTAGTATTTGAGAAACAAGTTGTTATTTTTATGTAAAACAAGTGTTAAAAAATTTTAAATATAATTTTTTCTCATTAAATTCCATGATTTTGGTCTGTCTCCTATTAACCAATCCTCTATGGTTAATCTTAACTGACATGTGCGACAGTAGAGTATCAAACTTTGGGTCGGTGTCAAACAACGTCAGTTTCTTCAGAGTTTCTTTCGCGTCTTCAATCTCGAATTGTGACTGTGGAAAAACTGGATCGTCGTCAGGACAGTCGTCCTTGTCATCATCAGAGCTAGCATCAACATTAACAATCTCGACCTTTTGATACTCATTCACTATTTCTACGACAGACAACGGGCGTGATTCATTGGTCATAAACTTTATTTTGAAATCCACAAGGGACTTAGCATCTGAATCCTCAGGGGCCATGTCTGGTCTGACCTTGCGAAGTTCTTCTAAATCGAATATCAGCTCACCCATAGCATCACTTTCTTGCTCATCAGCACTTCCATTGTTATAAAGTTCGAATTTCACGAGAAAGCTTGATTATTGGAAAAGTTCTAATTTCATTGAAACGTTCCAATGCCGAAAAATTTGAGTTTTAGAACTTTGAACGGATTAAAAGTATTCAAAATTCGAATTAGATGATCAAAATTTGCCCACGGGGCCAAGAAAACTGTTCGATTTACATGATTTTTCGAATTACACGAGTTCAAATTATAGGAGCTAATATTATAGGAGAATTAAAGGATCTTAGAGTAAACTCGGACGGGACCTATTTTGCTGTTTGGGGTTTGCAGTGACCTGCGTTTCTTTTCTAAATCATTAAGGCTAGCTTGGAGCAAATCATGTTGTGATCTGTGGAACAGTTGGCACCTCGCATGGCCTTTGCATCGAATATGTCCTCTCGGTTTCTCTGCCTTGTTATGATGTAATCCAGCTGGTGACAGTTTTAGATCGTGGATGCATCCATGTTGTTGTAAGGTGATGTTTGTTCTTGAATAATGTGTTTGAGATGATCAGTCTATATTCTGCACAATATACCAACAGCAGCTTGTCATTGGAGTTGCACTTTCCCAGGTCAGGTATACCTAACAATTTTGACCAGGTTTCAAATTTCCTGTGAACTCTCGGATTGAAGTCACCAGCTATGACCAGCTTGTCTGATGTTTTACTCTACTATGAGGTCAATATGAAGAATGCTATCTTTAAAATAGATTTATTGCCTAAAATAGTCTATGAAGAATTTTGCAAACTCTTAGAGAAGAAATAAAACACATAAATAAAAGAAATGCTTGCCAGTCATCTAGAGAAAATGTTGGCTTTCCTAAATGGACGTTGTGTTAGACTGGACACTCGTGCCCCGCTTTGAGCTTCACTTTGTAATACCTTGGCCTTATTGAATTTCTCATTCTTGTCAATGTGTTCAGAATTGTTGATGCTTCAATTAATTTTGGCACAAGGAGGCAAATTTAATTTAATAGCAAGTTGATAAGTTGTGAGAATAGAAGCAGAATATCTTGTGATACTGAACATTTGGGAGGCGGGCATCACTTGGATTGTGAAATACCTTGCCCTGAATAGGTAGTTGCACAAAATATTCAAGTTGGAGATTAGCAACCAAACAAATTGGTATGTTAAAGAGCATGACAAAAGATGGAGATACGCTTTTTCTTCCATGTTCATTCCTTCAATAGAAGAAAAGATATCTAGATTTATCTGTTTCTATTTTCACAATTGCAAAGCGCAGAAATGCTGTGACCGGAATCATAACAATGGTAATAACCAGTATATTTTTCACTTCATGAAAATTGAACAAACCAATTTATAAGAACCTCGTTATGGAATACAATTGCTTAGAAATCTTAAAAAGAATATTTCGTGAGTGAGGTAATTGCATCAAAGACCCCGGGGATGGATTGGTCATATGTTGGGAGTTGCTACCTGACAAAATTCTGTCAATTTTATTGGCTCTACCAGTAGCGGTTTTTACAGCCATTATTGCCATCAAATGTTAACTTTCCAGGATTGGGACCCTATTAGGATTTGGACCCTATTAGGATTGGGACCCTATTGGCATTGGTAACCTAGTACAAACACGGTGTCATTAGGGGGCTGGGAGTGTATCCCCCGACGTTTGGCCACTCGGCGATTTTGAAGAAGCAATTGTTTTAAACATAGCAATTTTATTGACTTCTCATCCCCAACTTGTTTCCAGCCCCCTACTTTTTACTTGGTAGTGCCGTGCTGTAGTACTGAAGAGGAAGTTAGTTGTAATGAGCCTAAGTATGAAAAATGTGTGCGTTATTATGTGGCTATACTCTCTTAACTCTGGTCAGAGAAAATTTGCTTGCTTTCTTAAGTCTGTATTGAACACATTAACAACTTAATATTGCTAAAGGCTGGATTTGAATTATGCTGTTTCTCGACGAGTGTCCTGCGGATAACACCTACCTAAAAAGTGGCAAAGGCTACTTTTCATTCTAGGTCGCTTTTCAAGACGTGCGCATGGCCTAGTTAACAGGAAAAGCAGCTATCTTACATCTAGAAACGCTACAGCACTGGATTTTATGCTAAATGAAATCTTTCTGCTTTCAACAAAACTTGTGCGAAGCTGTTCTTCAAATCGCTATAGAATGAAACTTACTGGCCCAATGTGAAAAATGTCTTCGCGGCAATTGCATTCAATGTCTTTCACACAAATCTGACTATGATACACGGTTAGGATACCAAAGGGTGGCTAAATAGTGATTGCGCAAAAAAGGAGCTGCACGCTGATGCTTGGTCACAGCTTGCAATGCGGCGAGCGGTAGCACAGTGGTTTCGCGCAAGATGTTATTTGTAAGTACCAACCTTGAACCATAGTGTAATGAAAAAATTGTATAGATAAACGAGGACGAGCGATGATCATGCCTCCCCTGTCATGCAAATAATGCATAAAAGCACAGATGAACTTTTTTTGGTACTCCCATGAAATTTCTGACTTTTTTCTGAAGAAGCCATTGATGTTAATCCAGTTTTATTTCACGTATGCCAATCATTCGTCTTAGAACAACAGAATCAACAAACAATGCAAAAATGTTAAGACTTCATACAGTAAATTGGGCGCCTGTGTAAAGAGTAACTGAATGGAGATTGTGCGACCACCTCCTCCAATGGTTGGCGGCAAGACGTGCTAAAGGGGCTGTTGAGTAAATATGTCACGCCAAAAAGGGGGGAAAATGTAGAAAGAAAACGAGGCATAGTAGGTTGTGGCGAGAAGTGAAGGTGCACAACAGTTGTGCAGAACAAATATTGTGAAAATATAAAAAGATTGCTGTTTGTTGACATTCTTAACATCTCCGTTGTTTTTCTACAGGTAGTATTCATTTCTGTAAGAACTTGTTGATTGTTTCAGTCATGGTAGAAATGATAGAGCTCTTACTCGTTGCTAGCTGTGTCAATTTGTGTTAAATTCGTCGCTAGGTGTGGGGAAAATAGGTCTGAATGTTACACTCATAAAAATCAAGTATCATGAACAGGCAATGCTCCCCTTAACATTGGGCGCCAAGTAAAAGAAGAATGTTATGGTGTTTTTAAGATTTACAATTTGTGTTGAGAAGCCAGGTGGAATTGTCGTTGGCAAGGACCAAAAGTTTGACTGCTTTGGGTTCATGAAAAAGCAACGAAATATACACCTTCGGCAAAAGGAAAAGCATTTGATTACCCTAAACAGTAGGATCTGTTGTACTACAATGATAAGAAAGAAGGTTGAGCCTGCTCTCTTAAGATCAGTGTTTCGACAGAAATGTGAAAAAATTACGAAATAACTGTATGATAAAGAAATATCATTTTGATAACAAAAAATCTTCAAGCTAATACTGACTTTATATATGGCTACTAAATTCATATCGGGCAATGCTCTGCAGATGGCTCCACTGTGCCAACATGTTCATCATATCATGAAATGTGTCTTCTGAAGGTTTGGTCCGGAGGCCAGAACCAATTTTCTCTAAAGATTTATTTTAAAATTTGCTATTTTCTGGTGAGTATTACAATAAGTTGTAACAAGAACTTGTGAATTTTCCAAGGCTGCTGATGTAAGCTGTCGCAGATGGAACTACGTCCGTTCTGGGCCATCAACTCATGTAACTGTCGCGCACATGCAAAAACAGAATTTTTGGCGCGAACCTGGCGATCGGTGGCAAAAGCTTGAGGGACCCATTTGAACGGCTCATTTAGGCCCGCCATAACTTTCTGAAAATGGAAGCAACGAGCGAGCCTCGTATTAAATTTTCCCCCTTATTCGTCACGCCCTGGCGGCAGGTGTCTCTACAAGTATTTCAATGCAACACAATACAATGTACTTTTAGAGACGGTCTTTTACACATTTCGTGAGTCTCGTTGATGGTAAATGAGGCTGGGGTAGCTGGTACTTGATTCATGTCTATGGTGTTACAGTAGCAAAGCTTTTACTGAACATTTTTGCCACGTTAAAGAAAATCGCTACTCAGCACACAGCCTAAAGCAGTAAGGTTTTAGAAAAAGAATATATTTTGTAAAGGTGGTATCTATTCCTGTCCCCTCTTGCTTTGTAATGTCAATAGAACATCCTTGATGGGACATGTAATGCTTAAGATATTTTATTGTTGTAATCCTAAATTCAAATAGTTACATTTTGCGTAAGTTTTGTTCGAACACTTCAGCTTTCCTCATCTTTGAAAAATGTGTTATCGATGCGTCTTTGATGTCGAGGAAGGTGATATTCCAGAAATCTATGATAATATTGCAACCCCAGTTGTAAACGATGCATATTGGGCTCATTTGGCTAGGTCGGGGAAGTATGAATCTAGCTAAAGATTGATTAGTGTTAAATCACAAATTTGATGTCATCTAAATCGTGAGTTTGCTTCTGTACAAAGAGATACAGAAATGCAAAGACACTATGTATAACTTACGCCCTTGATTCTTGACGGTAATTTCGATTTAAGCGTCTCCAAACACAACTTAGTTTCACAACAACAAAACTCTATACTTTCAACTCAAACAAAACGATGAACAAATCTTTAACTAAACAACTGACCTCAATAGTTCTACGTCGTCATAGAGCTTCGGCTAGGGTCTTCGTCTTCGCTTGTTACAACCTGCAAAATAATAAAAAACTCATCAGCTTCTGAAACCTGTCAGCTATCATTCTTTTGTTCTGCTATATTAAAAAAGTAAAATATGGCATAGGCTTCCTCTCAGAGGTGCTATCGTGTCATCTCTGTATTACATATCTCTAATCCAGAATAAAATTTTGCGTTTCTATACATTTCGTACTTCTGATTTCATTTATGAAAAGTTCATAGCTACAAATGCCACGGCTTTTTTGTAATTTTAAGTTTAATTTTGTACAGAATGGCTAGGCCATTCAATTCAAGAGACGGTCAATGAGTCCTATTTTCTTGTTGGTATAATTACTGGAACGCGTCTGTGTATAAATCTTACACAAGAAGCCCTAACAGAGACTCCGTAATTTCCATTGCGCCACCGTCGTTTGCAACTTGTTATTCGATACTGGAGAAGGAAGCAAGAGAATATGAAGGTCCTGATACTCACTAAATATAGACAAATTATATACCATAAGAAGGCCCTCTTTCTATACGTTCTGAATATGCAAGAAAATTCATGGTTTTCCTTAGTTGAGGAAAGTTATAACCAAAATACAATTCACCACCATTCTTGCACTTGCCTTGTATTTGCATGCTTTTGTGATCAAATGATAACCCAGTAATCCTACATATAACCAAACGATAGAGCGCTACCAACTTATTCTCTTTCTCTTACTCAACCATACTGCGCAACTACCAAGTGTAAGACTACTTATCCACAATGTCGCTTCTCCCTTGCTTGCCAGTGTTGTTGTAACGATCTTAATGGCGATCTTAACGTTTTGGCGCCTAATACAGATGTCCGCAGAATTTCTATGCTTTGCATACCATTCCTAATCTGACAGTGTTGCCAAAAAGCGGAAGTTATAGTAACGATATAAAGGATGGAAAGAGAGAGAATACGCCCGTTTTTCATAAGAAACAAATTTTTTACCTATAACCTGGATATTTCTAACTATTTCCTCAAATCTAACCTTAAATATTTCTTAACGAAGAGTAGGCAACTGTGATGCAAGACATAGGAAGCTCATGTTTAGTGAGGCATGTGATGGAAGTGTTGTTTCTATATTGCTTCTCGGTTGATGAAATATTTTCTTGTAAACAGTTCTTTCAAGTTGTTTCAAGTTCAGTCTTCTTATGTTTCCTAAATATGTCTTAATTTCTACCTAATTTCAGCCTCGTATTTCTTACTGAATTGTTTCTTAGAAAGAAAGCGTGTATTGTGAGGTCTAAGACTTGCATGGAATCTGTGCTATATACTCCGTTTATAGTTTATTTCTACTATTACAATTTATGGCACTAAAAATTTTTTGTGAGAAGTAGAATCGAATACATGCATATAATCAAAGCTGGAAGCCCATAGAGCAGCGTATCTTAGATCGTGAAGCACACCCCCGTGGGACCGCAATGTAATGCTGAAGGGGCACTATGCTGAATAAGTATACTTATACAATTTTTATGGATAACACAGGCCTGCTTTTAAAAACTTTTTTTAAAAAGGTCAAAGGTATTCCAACTGATTTTGGCATGTTTTGATGCGCTGAATCCAAATATACTATCCATTTTCTTTGGTCAGGTCAAGTTTTGAGATAAGTTTAAGATACGTTTTGACCCTTGGATAGTACTCAGTTCATGAAAAAGAGAAATGTAGCTAGCCCAATCTCTGTTTTTTATATAGAAAACGAAATTGGAGCAGCCTCAAACTGACGCTAAATCTGCATCTTTAATTTTAGGAAATTGAAAATTGTTTTGTTTACACCTAAGTTGTCATTTATTGTTTAGCAGAGCTTGTGAGGAATTGCAAGATGCACATGCGTTGATTTTCTATATGATTTCAGAAGGTCATTCATTCAGATATTTGACCTTTCGGTACGCTATTTTGACTAAAATGATTCAATATATATTGCTTTGGTATTCGACCTAAACAAGTACACAGTAAATATTTATGATTCAAAGGAACTGATGAAGTGGCAGTACTTGAGCGTATTAGAACCGCAGTGGGTCAGAGTTATCGCAAGGCAACTATCAACTTCCTGTTATTCGCATTTACTTGTTATTCTTAGATTTTGCTTGCCAAAAGGTGAGGATTAAATGGTCACATAAGTTTGTATTCAAATCAGTTGGTTTGAAGTTGAGATAGAGAAAGGACATAAAACGAATTCTGAGTTCCCAAGTATATCTTAGAATTCGAACAAATTGAGTCTGATTGCGATCGATAACAGAGCTGAACTCCAGTCCATGTGACTTGAATCTCAAGGTACACATTTAGTCCTTTTATTTAGGAATTTTTATCGAGAGAAAATGGATCGCAAATGTAAGAATCATCCTGACAGGTTCTGCTATATATGTGGTAATGTGATTCTTCCTGGTCGTGTTGCTAAGATAACTGCTTTTGTGAAGAAGGCATATCATTGTTACTTTGGAGTTAAGCTTGGAGACCAAGACAAGGCATTTACACCCCATGTTAGCTGCAAAACATGTGTTGAGAACTCGTGTGATTGGGAAAATGAAAAAAAGAAAAGCATGCCATTCGCAGTTCCTATGGTGTGGAGAGAGGGTAAAGATCATGTGACAGACTGCTATTTTTGCATGACCAATCTTCAAGGAATCAATCGCAAGAACAAGCATTGTGCTTAGTACCCTGATCTTCCGTCTGCGATAAGACCAGTCCCTCATGGTCCTAGCCTACCTGTTCCTAAGCAAGATGTTGCAATCAAATCTAGCTCTGAATCAGAATCTGATAACACATATGACAGAACAGAGGGTGTAGAATACTGGTCAGAAGAGAATGACCGGCCAGTACCTCTAACACAAGCAGATCTCAATGACTGGGCACGACACCTAAACCTCTCCAAGGAATCGTCGCAGCTTCTCGGTTCCCGTCTTCGTGAGAAAAATTTGCTGGCACCTGAAACAACATTTTACTGGTATCGAGAGCGTGAACGAGAATTCAGACAGTTCTTCACAACCCAGAGAGACTTATCGTTGGTTTACTGCAACAACATTGCTGATTTGATGAAATGAATGGGCCATGACTATATTAATACGGAATGGAGGCTTTTCATTGATTCGTCCAGCAGAAGTCTCAAAGCAGTTCTCCTTCATAATGGAAATAAATACTCTTCCATTCCTATTGGTAATTCTGTGCAAAGAAGAAGAAAGAGACTCATGACAGCATGGATCAGTTACTTTCTGCCCTAAATTACCATGACCATGTTTGGTTGATCTGTGGAGACCTAAAGGTTGTTGGATTAGTTTTAGGACTACAGCGTGGTTATACAAAGTATCCATGCTTTCTGTGTTTGTGGGATAGTCGGGCTGATGACCAACATTATATCAGACAAGAATGGCCGCTAAGACAAGGATTGGAACCTGGTTTGCACAATGTAAGATCTCCCCCTCTTGTTGAACCAAACAAAATATTACTTCCACCCTTGCACATAAAACTGGGACTTATGAAGAACTTTGTAAAGGCAATGGACAGAAAAGGCAACGGCTTTACTTTCCTTCAGCAGAAGTTTCCTCGGGTAAGCTTGGAAAAGCTTAAGGCTGGCATTTTTGATGGGCCTCAAATAGGGAACTCATCATGAAGGACTCAACTTTCGATGACGCACTGAGTGCAACTGAGCTGTCTGCTTGGGGTTCTCTCAAATCAGTTATCACAAACTTTCTTGGAAAGAACCGGTGTGAAGAATACGAAAAGGAAGTTGATGAGCTCCTGAAAAACTTTCAAAATTTAGGGGCTTGCATGTCAGTCAAAATGCAATTTTTACGCTCACACTTAGACTATTTCCCTCAAAACTGCGGAGACTTAAGTGAGGAAAAGGGAGAGCATTTAAACCAAGATATTCGTGTCATTGAAGAACGCTACCAAGGCCGGTGGGATGTAAACTTTCTTGCAGACTACTGTTGGTTTTGAAACGAGAGGTGGTGGCTACTCAGCACAGGAGAAAGTCACTAAAAATGCCCCTCAACCATGATTAGCTACTGTGTTATGTGTAATCTTTACTTTCTGAGCTTTGTTAGATAAAATTTTTACTGTTTGCGAAGCATTTTATGAAGAATTAAGCATAGTAGATAGCACTAAAGGGGGCTGCAAACAATTCCATTACAACCCTGTATCTCAAAAACTTGACCTGATTGGAGAAAACGAGTACAATTTTTGGATTGTGTGAAGTAAACTACCATAGAATCAGCTATCGCATGCTTGACCTTTAAAACTTCGCAGACCAGACTTATTATAATAAACCGAGAGTGCAAGGATGTAAAGACCCTCTCATGAGCAGGCAGTATTTGGTAGCGTTTCCTTAATTAAGCTCTCTGACTTGCTGAAGAGGTCCAATTTCTTTAGATTAGAATGTCTCCCATTAGCTGGAGAGGAGGATACATGTACTTACACGGCCATTGTTGATGATACCGACCGTTCTGACGATGACATGAAAGAATGGGAGGGGCTTTATTGTCAATTACCTGTCAATAAGCACAGTCGCTGATATGCATACTCGCAAAGCAAAGTAATTGATGAAATTCATTGTGATTTTTCTTTTTTACACAGATAAAAATAGCATTATCTTATAAATCTCATTGTGCTGAAGTGAATGACATTTTGCAAGTCAAAATTGGATGCATATAACGGAAGCTGCACATGACGCAATATGTGCTGAGCCAGCAATTTCTGAAACTTTAAAGCCTTGTAGACTAGAAACTATAATAGCTGGAGAGTATGTTGCTAATGCAAAATGCATCATAAATTCGATCTCTTTGGGCCTATAATACTTAATTCCAGTTATCGTAAAAGTGCTTGAAAGGCTATTGTGACGTCATGTAAACTTAGGCCTCCTGGTTTTGAAAAAACTGCGCATGGAATTGTAAATTATTTTTATCCTTGTTCAGCACCTCAAAATGTACTAAATCGATTCTTTGATTTTAGATCAGAGATATGTAACACAGAACTCCGTTTTTAGTAGCCTTTCAATGTCATAGAAAAAGGCCTAGTGATAATCGAATGCTTATGTTCTTATAGTCAATTTCAACGTAGACATAACGTCATCCTGTTTTGGTCAATGTATAGATGCTAGACTTGTTGCCATAACATATGCCAGAACTTTCTCAACATGAACAGTTATATATCCTGCGACTTTAAATGCCCTTTTGTAGCCTATAGTTGATCCTTACATAACAAATTGGACTACTACATTAGTAGTTTTGGCTAATATGCCAGCAGAAACGTAGGTCACCTATAAGAAACCCTGCGAAATTGATGCTAATCGTGTCTGCCATCAAAACTCTATATGTCCAGAGTGCGTTCCGGTTTGAAACGGTGGGGCTATGGATTTTGGCATCAGTGTGTGCGCTATTTTCATTATGGATAAATGATATTCCTCACGCTTGCTTTGAATTTGAGAACAATCAAGGTAGTTTGCATACAATATCAAATATGCAGCATTTAGAAACCAAGGTATCCACTTGAGCAATCAAGTTGCTATGGCTGATATTACTGTTGGCAACATTTGTGAGAGAACTCTCCACCGTTTAGAAAAATTTCGGTCTGTTATAACTCAAAATTCCTGTCCTTCCGTTGCATTCCTAACTCTTCCTGCCAGAATAATAATTCACGTCTATTAAAGGGGTTTATTTTGTATCCACAAGGTATCTATTTATAACCAGAAACTGCTTATTTTAAAAAGATTTTTATGTTCAAAGCACGATTAATTATTTCAAAATAATTGACAGGAGAAAGAACATCTTATTGGTTTCCTTTTGAACTAAGAACACTATTTTGTATAGCACAAGTTACATGGAGGGGATTTAAATTTTCAAGAATGTTTAAGTAGCTTATATGCAAGCATACAGGTGGATAAATTGTCTGAAAGGGCAAAGCCTGTCCTTGTCATCTTTTCGAGGGGCCAAAACTCATTTTTGATTATTTAAATCTCCTTATCAATAGGTCTGTTAAGGGGGGGCTGTGCAATTTTTCTCTGCTGGGTATCCACTGCAGCTCCTTGTTTCCCTTGCAGATACGTGCCTGGTTTAACGCTGACTATGAAATAGTGGAATCACCAAAACTGAGACTGGCTGTTGAACTTCTAACTGCTGCAATGTGCTTTGTCTTAAAGTTCCCAACAATGATTCACCACTTGTTTGAAAGCTGAAAGTCTCCTCTACGTATTGATGACAGTCTCTCTATTGATAGCCGCCGATAACAGAAAAAGTTTTGACCAAAAATTGGATAAGAACTGTGAGAGTGATTCATTGTGAGATCCTAAACGCATTCTTTAAATCAAAGTAACAATTAAGGATTTTTGTTGTACTTGCGCTGTGTTGATGATGTCTCCCACCGTAGTAATGTGTTCTATAAAAAATGGAAAGAACTGCGTGGGACAATTTAGCCTAGCGTAGGTTTGCGAGCAATGTTTCGGAATCAGTTCCCTGAATGTTGCTAGCAATTTGTGTAATGATGTTTTTTTGCCACTCCAGAGGGCGAAATCAAAGTTTTCCTAGGGGCCCATCACAGATTCCAATTATTTTCCACTTATACCATAAAGTTATACCTCACCAGCCGTCATTGCCTGCACCTGTTACTAGGATAGTGCTCTGACAGCTGCATAGATGCCACATATGCTCTATATCCTAGTGTTCTCTCTTAGATGTTTCCTCTGCTATATGAAGTCTTTTTATCATAGCACTTTCTAATGTAATATTTTGATTGTACTTTAGCGGAACCCATTTTGATGACAGATGTAATCAGAACAAAAGCCACTCATTCATCAAAAGCTCTGGTGAAGTTGATGAGATGCAAATCCACTTCAACGCTTTGCTCGATCCTGCCTTTGGCTCAGAACACATGTTCATTGTGTTTGGAGAGCCCATTGGACAATGGGAGGTTGGACCACGTATTCCCGTACATACTGTAGCGTAAGTATCCGTTTTAGTCTGTAGAAATTAGACGTTTCTTAATTTGATGTATTTGTAACAAGGAAACCAAAAGAAGCTACTATGAAACTCCAAATATAAGTCCTGGACTTATAGAGGCTGAGAAACATTTCTCGGTGGACTTATATTCGGAGGAACTTTGGGTTAACAGGTGAATGTTGAATGCCAACAAATTCTTCAGTAGGTTTTCCAATCAGAGAGATTAGTGGCAACGTTTAAAGTGCCTATAAAGTGAAAAATACATGTTGCTTGTGGATGCAATTGAATACTTTAACTTTCGGTGATGGCCTATATGCAAAAAACTTTTGTTGGTGTGCTGAAAGGATTTCTTTGAAGCATGAAGCTGCCCAGGTACTGTGACAGCCAGTGCGATTCTTGACGTCACATGGTCTGTAGACGTTTGCAGACCTAAGACAACAACAGGAGGAAGTTGGCATACGGGGACTGTGTTAATTATTTTACTCTGGAAAAACAGACAGATGGCTAGAATTGACTCTGGCTTGTTATTAATTGAACCTAGCAGAGACAAGAGACTAAAGAAGTGAATGGTGTACTGAGAATATACTTGGTGAATGCATCTTGCAAAGATGAACTACTGGCATTAGGACTGAAAAGTGAAGATTGGCTGGTCAGGAAGTCGGTGAGGATGGCTAAATGGTGAACCAGTTGCTCAATAGTGCATACTTAGATGTTATTAGTGGCTTTTGCTCTAAAATCTGCAATGTGGCTGAGCTGGGCAGGGTCTATTGCACTCTCGTCTTGATTATTGAATCTCCCGAGAGCGCACTTCCTTGAAGAAAAGTCTTCTTTGTTCATATTTCCTGTTATGGTATACCTAATGCATTTTTGTCATTCTCTGTAGTTGTCAAGTTGCAATTATTATGACTTGTGTATGTCATAATTTACTTTTGAAATCAAATTGAATATGAACTGAAGTGAGAAAAGCTTTGGAGAATGTCTAATCTCTGCTATGAAATGGAAATGGGAGGAGCATAGCCATTATGGGAGGTGTACAATTTGTCTGTTAGACCACATTTAGACTATGGAGGTATTATTTACCATAAACATTATCCAAAAATGTGTTTATCTTTCACGTAAAAGCTTGAACAGACACAATATTTGGCAGCTTTGCCTGTTACTGGAGCTAGAATGGGTACAAATAGACAGAGGTTCTGTGAGGAATTAGGCTGGGAAAGTTTATATCACATTAGATGGTATAGAAGGCTGTTCCATTTCTTCAAATTATTGCAATCTTGATTACCTGAATATTTATTTGGTGAAATTCCTCCTGAACGACGGATTGGTTAAAATCTTAGGAATGCCAGGGATTATGAGGTAAACGTTGCTAGGACCAATCGTTTTTCAAACTTATACTTTTACAACACTTTGTATGAATGGAATCTATTACGAGATGAGATAAAAAAGTTAACATCCCTTCCCCAGTTTATGAGCAAATTATTAAGAATTGTTAGACCACAAAATACTCCACTTAAAATATTTGTGATATTGAGAGTGTTGGATACCTTACTAAGCTGTGTTCAAGGTTTAGTTTGCTAATTTAACATAAATTTAGACATAGCTTTAACAACCAAACTCCCTTATGTGCTTTCTGCATGGAAAATGAGAATAATGAGTACTTTCTTCTACAATGCCCCCAGTTTCATTTGATACGTCAGAATCTCTTTGGTCAGCTCTTTCATATTCCTGACGTGTTACTAAATTTAGATGCTAAACCTCTGAGTGATTTCCATCTTTTTGGAATTAAACAACTTAATTTTGCCAGTAATCAAGAAATCCTTGAAGCAGTGATTTATTTTATTAAAACTACGACAAGGTTTCCTAACACTAATTGAGCAGTAGCAGCGACAATGTTTGCGTTGTCTCCATTTCTTTATTTCTATATGTTTGATAACTCAAACAGGTGTCTTGAGAGGAATACTTTCATTCTCACCTGGCCCGCCTGGCCTTTTTTGCTACTTATTTTGATATTAGTTTTATTGATGAAATTGTTTTGTAAAATTATTGTAAAATGTTGTCGTAGATGGAACTCGCCGACAAGATGTCCTTTCCATCTATGGTAGCCACAGAAGATGTAAATGTAGGTTTTAGTTTGATTGATAGACAAAAAAAAAACACGCTCCAGGTCGTTTCATCTTGTTTACCGATCATTTGCAGCTCGTTTCAGGCCATTGGTGTCGGGTGAGGCCCCCCAGAACTCGAAGTAGTGGGAGCTATGAGGCCACTGGGTGCTTGAGGCTTTGGGACAATTTGCTCCCCTGCCACTCTCCCGGCAGCCCTAATTGTACCCCCACATAGTTGCTCCTACCTGGCACAACACAACGCATAAATTAGACACGCAAATTTTACTCTCAGAAAATGTCATGAAACAGTAGTAAAAACATTTTGGTTTCAATACAAGTTTTGAGAAATGTAGAAAAGCTCGTTCCTCTAAAAAGATGTTGCAATCTATGGAATGGATCAATGATTCCATATATCATTTACAGTAATGCTACAGCTGTTGCCCACAGATAGAATGATATGTGGAAGTAGATTTGTGATATATATGGGCTGGGATAATACCAAGATTTATATGGGCTGGGATAATACCAAAAACTTAGCTCAAAAACTGCTGACCAACGTTGGAAACAGTTTTAATGTCAAATTGAAAGATTTGAAAGGGGTTTGCTATCTCCCTACCAAAATCCAGGAGATACATTTCACAGTTCATTCCCAATATATGGATCTAAATTCCCTGACTACTGCCTGCCTTTTCCCTGATCTATAGTAGAAAGAAACCATTTTTCCTCTGACCACCATTTCTCATATTTACAAAAATAAGCTGTCCATGACTTTTGGTAAAACTGCCCCATTTTGGAGCCTTCCAGGTTGTACAGGTTGTCCAGGTTCAATATGAACTCTGTACTTCAAAGCAGTTGTTAGTGCAGTCACTTATTGCATAGCAATATAGGGCAATTCATCATATGCAATTTTAAATCCTATTGATACTTTCCATATGAGAGTAGTTAAACTTATTCACATAATAAAAGGTGTAGGATGAACCTAAGAAGTCCTAAACATCGCTGGGTGGCAGACACATAGTTACATATACAAAAGGAAGTTATTGACTTGGACACAAAATCTGTACAACACATACCCCGAGCAAATTTATAGCCAATTTAATCAATGAAAATGGAATCTATCAAACTTTCCTCAGTTGGCATTAAGAATGAATAGCTATATCCCACAGCAGCACAACATATGACATCTTTGAAATACAAAATGAAGGAATACATTGAAAGGATTAGCCAGTATCAATTTGAAAAAGGATCTTGTAATTTTAATACATGAAACAAAAAGTTACTACATGAGGTACTTTTAATATTTGATATATCATTTATTATTTATTGTATTATTATTGATTTATTTATTGTATCTTAATGTAGAAGTATGTAAGTTAGCCCATTTTGATTGAAGTTGCAAAATTACACTAACGCTTATTGTCCTAAAGTAAAGCTTTAATGCCAAGTTATTAATGCATGTATGTAGGTAAAAGTTATTCTGTTCTATATTTTGGCTGAAGTATTGAAATCCGTAAAGAACTCTGCCACGATCCTTCTGCTGGTTGCTGACTACTATAACGAAGAGCATAAATTTCGTGATGAATACAGCCACTTTCTTGAAGAGCCCCACATACACCCAAACAGTGATCCATTGAAATGATGGGAAAAAAACTCACCTAGATTCCCAAAGTTTGCAAACTTTGCTACAAGATATCTTTGTACACCTGCTACTTCAGTTCCTTCAGAGAGAGTATTTTTCGCTGCAGGAAATATTGTTAGCAAAACACATAGTAGTTTGCTTTCAAACAATGTAAATGCAATGATAATTCTAAATTAAAGTTTTGACTCAGCATAAATTACTGTGCAGTATTTGGCTCACATTCCTTAATCACAACTCTCTTTTATTAAATCTGACCACATCCCTAGTGAACCCACCCAATTCTTGGTCAGGTCCATATTCACCGAATAATCGAATATTCGGTAAATTTTGAAACGAATAACCGAATACTGAAATGGAAAGAGATGGACAGCCCTAATCCCAACACAATTTTCTTGATTTTGCTTTAATTCAAATATTATTAGTTACAACAGGGATGCTTTCTTTCATAGCAATCAGAAATTGGTCACAGCGCAATGGAGTTTATCATGTTTGAAATTAAATAATTTCATATTTGTTGAAGTGACGTATATGCTTTAAAGCATTGCAGGTTCTCAATGATAGTCCCCAAATTCAAGAACTCTCCTCCTCAAATATATTTACATTAGTAATGTGTTCAATGAATGTTAACAGTCGTGTATGTGCCGGGAGAAAAACCTATAAAGTGGGCAGCAGAGTGACTTGTGGGCTGTTAACTGATAAGGGCTAAAATTTAAACAGTGGCCTTCACGGTTCCTTTCTTCTACTAAAGTTGGGCAAAGTCTACTAATGCAAATCAAGCTATCTTATCTTCATTTTCTGGAGAAGTCCAAAAATCGGCCAAACAAGAGGTAAGAAGAAAATTGCAGTAGATTGCAAAGAACTTACTTATTTGTAGAGTGTGCCAGTTTCTACGCAATTTTGAGAGGGGCAACACTTGTTTCTACTATGCCTAAAGTCCTACTGATGCTTCCATACCAGTCACAGAAATCTCTAGTGTTCTCGTGAAATAAGTAGGGTGGAAATGCTTTGAGAACAAGAAGGATGCACCTGTCAGTGTAAAATATAGTCATAGTGTCCTTTCAAATTTAACCTCGGTGTATGATACATTGGTATTGGTAGAGCTGACATTATGTGGCAGCCCAGCAATGCAATACTTTTCTCCTCTTTGGGTCATCATGACACTGCAAAGATTTCGTCTGCTAACTATATGACGTCACAGTACTAAACATCTTGCGGTAAAAATATTGTAAGAAATGACACCATATAAATCAGTGCATCAAATTTAGTGATTTTGAGTCAATAATAATAAAAAATTTCATTTCATAGGGACTTTAATGTGTTAAACGTCACAAAGGAGCAAAATTAAATGCAAAGTATGTAGGATAAAATAGGAAAAACATACACGCAAATCTTTTCAGATGAAATCAGACATTCAGAGCACGAGAAAACAGCTTTAGTACTTATGCTTGCTCAGGGAACAATGTTTTCAATGGAATGTTAAATATGTACACATAATCCCATATATAAGCCCTGGGGTTATATTCGGTTGAATATTTATGGTTAGGTTATAGGGGGGGGGGGACTTATATTCAGGCTGCTTATATTCGGGAAGGCTTATATTAGAAGTTCTTACGGTATCTCGTATAACGTTCGGTACAAGTATCTAAATTGTATCGAATATAGATTTTTTGAATAAATGAACACAAAATTTGTTATAATCATGAATTGTGCGTAGAAGGAGGCTAGGGAGGTAGAATATAGCAGCCACCGAGTCGAATTTATTTCTTTAAGCCATTGAAAAGATCTTGTTTAATACAACGCATCCTAAATTTCTACTTGGTACTTATTTGCCAGTTGTTCTTGCAAGTTCTATTCAACAAGAAGAGAATTTGTAGCCAGACTGCAAATTGATGAATATTATCTCATGACACCTGCATTTTCAACGTAGTATCTCTGCATCTGGAGTTTTTTTCTCTTCAGAGAAAAAATAGCCTTCCACAAAAGTTGTACGATTAGCAGGGTTTATACGGTCAGGGAAAGTCAGGGGGTAAAGGGTCTTTTCTGCTTTGGTCAAGGAAAGTCGGGGAAAGTCAGGGAAAGCCAGGGAAGCTTGTAGTGGTCAGGGGCAAAATAGCATTTTCATTCTGCAGGTCAGGGAAATCTTTCATTTTTCACCATCAAAGAACTATGTACAACAATTTAATAACTAGGTAAGAAAATGTGATAATAAGTTATAGGTTAGAAAGTTCTATCGTTTTCATCAATCTTAGGATTTAAGAAGCAAGTAGAAAAATCAAACAAGTAAAAAGAAATTTCTAAAATGAAAACTGCGTGACTGTATCAATGTGAACAAAAGGAAGAGTGTTAATCACATTTTACATAACCTTTTTTCGTTTTTCTTTAAGAATTTCAAGTGAATTCTTCATATTTCTTCGTATAAACTTTCTAAAATATCTACATATTGCTAAATTGAAAAATAAATATCTTACTATTTTTTGCTTTCATCATTATTAATCCAATCAGGTCAGGTGACGATTTTGCTTTTTCAGAAGAGGTTAGGGAAACACATATAGGTTTTAGAGAAATAGGTCAGGGAAAATTTATGCTTTTGAAGCAATAGTCAGGGAAATGTTTTTCAGAAAGTCCGTATAAACCCAGGATCAGGCTTTTCACGTCTAAGCGCCTCTTATGATAGGTATTTAAAAGAGCAGGGGGTTTGTCTCCAAAGTTCTCCCAGGCTTATGTAAGGTAGGTCACGAAGATGTATTTTTCTAAAATATTAAATCAAAGATAGTTTCACGATTGAGCAATTATCTACAGGAGGTAAGGCTACTAATAGTGAAATGCTGCTAATCAATACATTGACGAAGGTTTCCAGGGGGTGGGATATCTATGGAAAAATATACTCTAGGCTTACGTATAGAGAGTAGGAAAAATGCATTTTCAACATTTGAAAATCTAACAGTTTATCACAGGAGATTTATGCTTAGGCTATTTAAATCTAAAAATAAATGTGGCTCAAAATATGAAGCAAGTTTATTTTAGTGAAATACTTATGTGAGTCACATAAGTATGTTGCTGCTTCAACCAACTATTTAAACAGCGAATCATTGACAGTTTAGCATGAAAAGTCTACCAAAACTAATGCAGTACAGTTTGAAGGTCTAAAGCAATAAAGGAATTGATAATTAACAATCTTTATGTCATGGCATTACTAATATTTTGTGCGGCAACTACTCATTGATTCGACTGCTGGAAGTCGCCTTGGCATTGATCTGTAAAATTTTCTATCATATTTGCTTGAAATTCGTCACCAAACGTCTTCAATTCGCAGGATAACGTTATTTCTGTTTATCGAAGGACCTCTTGAGTCAAAGTTAATGTTAGGGATGCTTTTCAATAAATTTTCTTGAAGCAAAGAAGCATTAAATGTGGCATTCATTCTTTGATCTGATTTTACAAGTCTAATCACGATCAAGTGGTTGTTTGCTGAAATAAAGGGGTTTTCCTTATCCTGGAAAACTTATATTTATGCACTATCTTTCTAATAACATATTTGATTGCAGTTGTGCTAACATTTGATTGGTGAACTTCTTTCACAATTTCTTCTTAAGGTCCAAATCTAAGGTCTTTTGCCGCACGACAAACTACCCTCTCTCCCCTTTCACTGATTTTAATTGAACACCCAGTTCTTGCTTATTCCTCAATAGAACCACAGGAAACAAATTTATTACAAAATTATAGTGCATTAGAAAGATGAAAGTTCAGCAGCCATACAATTTCTTGAAATTAAATACCACTTTCCGTCAAATATTGTACAGGTAATCGTTGGTCATTGGGAAATTCTAGTGTTTCTGGTATTAATTTGTTTGACAAAGTTTTCACACTTTACAGCAAGAATTCATACTTTATATTCTCAACATGTGTTAAAAGATAGCGTGAGGTATTGTTCCCATCAAATCAATGCTTTCAAAATTATTAGATAGGGTTCCAATGAATATCTTTTTACAAGCATAACTAAAATGCGTGATGCTGTGAAGCCATTTTTTTCTAGGTTGTGCAATACTTTTCGAACGCAAGTGTATAGTGAAATTCCAAGGTGATGCTACAGTGAATGCCTATTATGTCAACAATGTCGCAACAAGTACCAAAACAACAACGTTTATTCAACGATATATGTCGCAATGCAAAAATTTAAATCAAAAAATAAAAGAAATTCTGAATGATAGGGGGAAAACGACTATGTATTCATAATCAGAATAACCAAAGTATACCAGAAATGAATATTTTAGCCAGAAAGTACAAATAATGTCGACCAGTGATATCCTGAACATGGTAGAAGTCGAATTCTTTGCAGAATTTTGAAGATAATGGATGACACCTATCCAGCTCATATATTGATTTCTTCCAAGCACCAAGCAGAGAAGAGATGTGTAAGAAGTACCAACATAAAATCTCTTATATCCGAAAAATCTCAAAAGTAATAATGTTTCCGATAAGGTATGACTAAGATTGATGTCCACTGTATATA
>WIPJ01027482.1:0-18472 GCA_018155075.1 Cassiopea andromeda | reverse complement strand
CTACTTGAAGTTTCGTGTTTTCACTCATCAGGCTACTGAATGAAATTTGTTAAGCATCGTCATTTAAATATTACTATGTTAAATATGTAGTATATTTGACATAGCACTTGAACAGAGCCTTTTGTATTTGTGCTGAGGACTGGGAAAGTAATATTTCAGTGTTTCTATTATCTGTGCAGGTACACTATTCGAGGCTCTATGTCACCACTTAGATATGATTTCTTGAATAATAGTGATAGCGGTGAAAAGTAAATCATGATGCAATTTGAGTACTTTCCCAGTATTATATATTTATATATTACTGAAAAAGACATCTACTATGATAATTGCAGGGAAGGATTCGAGACAGATACTCCAATTAAATGACACCTCTCAATGAGAATGTGTGAGAACAGATCCCTGTCATACCTTGTGTTTTGCATAACAATGTTGCTTCACACTGATATAAGAATTTTCAGGAGATACATGGCATGAGTTATTGACAATGCCTAGAAGCAAGTACCTCATTTTATGGGTGGCACTTTGGTTGTTGTGAATGTATGGAGCATAGTTGGTACTCTCTTGCGACCATGGCCACCACATGTATAGTAGGGGTGTCAGGAAAATAGAACATTGTGTTGGCAGGCCAAGGGTTACAAGATTTGGTATTTGCTGCTTGTCAAGCAGCTGTAGCCAGTGCAAAGTCTTTTCCAAGTCTGACACTGGAATTCGCTTGTGTAATGTCATATTATTTTGTTTCAGAAAATGTGAGGACTTTGAAATAATACATGGAGTTCTGTACCTTCCAACATCATTCAAAACGGAACATCTCCACGTAGCTTACAAATACATAAAGTATGAGGAATCAGCTCGAGTATTTGAAATGATAACTAAACCAAAGATCAATGAAAACATGCAAGCAGCATTGAACAGAACCTTCGTTATACGTGCTGAGGACTGGGAAGGTAAAATTTAAATGTTTCAATGATCTGTGCAGGTACACTATCCGAGATTCTCTATCACCATTTAGATATGATTTCTTGAATAATAGTGATAGCAGTGAAAAGTAAATCATGATGCAAGCTGAGTACTTTGCCAGCCTTTAAAGCTAAATTTCAAAGATTACCATTTGAAAGGAACTTCTTGCATAGTAGTTCTAGGTTTTATTTTGTCACTCAGAAATATAGCAATATTTGTATAAATAAAAGAACGGTCACCCCAATTAAAGTTTGTATTCTATAGTTCGGAGTTCTGGAGATAAAAGCACTTCTATATTCTTTTACGTATATATGTCTCATTTGAATGATTTTCACAATATTTCAGCTATATAGTTATGCGCTGGAAGTATGTATAGTCATGATATAACAAAATCTGTGTTGTGACAGGAAGGGTTAGACTATGCCTAAAAGTAAGCCTTGAGAAAATGCAAAGTGTTTTGACATAGTTTGATGTTAGTACGAGGTTGGGTTAGTGTAGGCATAGAGGGAACTGATGGTGATGATTTAGAAAGATACTTGTAATAAATGAAGTGTCATGTGAGTTAATCAAAATGGAGTTTCTATAATAGCGATTCAGGTTGTTGAATAATTCTGATCAACAGTGTATTGCTCTTACTTTAATGACAAGTATTTTCAGAACTTAATGTTTGCCATGTAGCCTATTATAGGGTGTTTTAAGGGTTTTGGAAAGATTTTAAACGTCTTGGAAGTTAATAATGCCATATTCCAGGAAGTGGAAGGTTATGGAAAAAGGAAGTTTTTTAAATTGACTATGGAAGAGTTGTGGATGTTTGCTTTGGGAAATTCTAAGCTATAATAAAATGGATATAACATAGTGTGGTAAAAAATACTGTATATCTTAATTGTATTAATTTTACTAGTATAAAATATATAAAGTACTCCACCAAATAAGTAAAAAAAGATATCTTTGAAAATGCTCTCCAGTTTGATGTTGTTTTAAAATGGAAACTCACAAGTATTTCATTGATTAGGAAATTTGGTCAGATGGCTTAGGAAAAATTTGTGGAAAAGGTATACAAATGTTTTTAAAGGTTGTACAAACCCTGTTATTAACAACTTTTGATATTCATGATATTTTAGGAAAGTTTCTACAGTCAATGCTGGTTAAATGATTGCTGCCAGATACAGGATGGCTGATAGGGTAGAAGAAAAAGTGTATAGTGCTCCAGGATCTCAAGGTCTCTGGGCAGGCACATACCTGCTGAGGTTACAGAGGGCATTGCCCCTAAAGTCTGCATGTTTTTGCACTCCCCCCAACAGAATCAGTAACCTGGAGATTTATATCGTTGAATAAAGCTTTTGCCGCTCCAAAGTACTTGTACAGGTAAGTTTTGTCCCCCCTGGGCATGACCTCCAGTTACCTGGTTGTCTAAGGGTCCTCAGAAGCTTTAGGTCCTCAAGAACTGGGGCCTCGTAAACTAACACCAGTAGCGGCTTTCTATGGTTCATACGAAAGTTTTCAGGTTGTCAGCTTTCTTACTCAGAAGGGTCATCATTGCCTCTGAAAGCTCCCGGTAGCCCAGCGAAAATCTCTCTCTTTTTCTGTCTTAGAGTTCTACAACAACAACTTCTTCAATCTCTCTAGCGATTCAATATTATCAATGCACAATTGCTCTTCTTGTTTTTATGCATCTATTGGGCACTGTTATATAAAGATAAGCCCATCTATAGAAGTTGTAGTATCAACACCGTATGAAAAGAAGCAAGTTTGAATTGACACATCGGCAGATGTGTTTGTGAAAAACTTCTAGTAGCCAGGTAGATGCCTCTGTTTGATCTTGTTTCTTCATTCCAACTATAACGAAATAGAGCTGTCGTGGAAAATGCCATTGGTTACTGATTTTGTATCGCAACAAAATTGAGTTATGTACAAAGACAGCTCATTCGTTGTTCTGGCATGAACGTATTCAAAGACATTGATATGGAGCATCACCAATGCACAGTCTTTTATCTTGCAAGCCTTTCTACTGAACCTTACTGCCATACCCTAGTGCAGTGGCGTAGTGTCAGGGTATTTAAAGAGTTCACTGATTACCATACAATGTTCAGAAAAAATAATTAGCTGCAATGTTATTGGCCATTGAAATGGCAAATGTAGTTGCCTCTCAATCTATTAGATCTTCTAAACTTCAATATAGTGAACGCTGCAGCTGCGAGGCCTTAAATGAGAAAGGAGAACTTCATGTTACACTTAAATCTGTCACGAATGTGCAGTGCTACGCTGGACAGTGTTAAACCAATCAAAATGCTCCATGTTAATCAATAAATTCCTCACTAAGCTTCGAGAACAATGGGATTAGAAGCAGAAATTTCCCAGCTTCCAACCACGATTAGCGAATGAGCAACAGTCAACAGCACTGATCTCAACAGCCGCTCGCAGCGGTAGCCTCACTTTCAAGTTTACGAAATCGATCATGCCTGTTGTGGAAAAGGATGCAAAAGTTATCCATTAATCTCTCTGACCTAAGGAGCCTTAGGCTGGTTTCTTCAGCCTATGAATCTCTCGTCGTGGTTAGGAAGGGCACTATAATGTGTATGTTTGCTGAAGTGGTAAATGTTACTAGACTTCAAACAGCTCCTTCGAGTTATAAAATTCATTGATCTTTTAAAGTTCGAAACATTTGCGTACTGTTGAGTTCACATTCGTGACAAGTCATTGTCTACTACTTCTGCTGTGATGTGCACGTCCTGTTATTCGATAAAAGACTGTCCATACCGAATGTTTACTAAACGACCTGTTGTGCCATATTTATGCTCAGGCTCATGGAGCCACACCCCAGCTACACTCATGAACTTATAGACACTTATGATAGATTATGCTGTCGAAGACGTCACGCTACGTCTCTGCCCAAGTGAGAATAAAGTCTATCTTGTACGATGTAGAGTTGGAATTGCCTAATTATTCTTGAAGTAAAGTATTGCACTCTAGAGCTCACAGCTGGGTAAAGCTGTCAGTACAGACATGCTGAAATATGAAGTATACACTCAATGTATGTAGCCTCAATCTTTGTAAAGTATCTCATCAGGAGTATTTGAACAGATTTTTTTCAGAACGAAGATTCTGTCGCATATTGAAATCATATTAGTATTACCAGAGCGTGTTTGAAAAACAGTATTGTCAAATTGTTAACATACAGTACACTTTGCAATACACGGAGGCGTGTCATGTTGATGTGATAATTGATGGTAACTGAAATATTAGTGAAATGACGAAACACGGTCAAAATGGAGGCATCTGGCTGGCTAATTAGATGCTTGTAAACAATATTCTGTTGATTGGTTGATTAGGAAATTTTCCTCTATTCATAGCAAGAACGGGTTGCAACCTAGGAAGTATCTAAGCCATTATTTGCTCAGATTGCTTTTCACAATATGTTCTATCATTAATGACCTCAATTGCTGGCAGTATTATGTATATTAAATTTGTGCCCATATCTGTGACTTTGTGGGGTTCCATTGATAGCAGTATACAAAGCTCACTGCACATGTGCAGTTTGAACGCTCTAGCATGGAAGTCACCAACTTCCAGCCCCAACTACCACAAATCTACCAATCTGCCCCAAGTGCTAGCAGAAAAATGGCAGCTATTTTTAAAGTAATGTGCTGTTTTAACAAAGTGCAAGATAGGACTCTATTTTGCCAGCATCTGTCCAGAGGAATAGGTATTGAGAAGTATGTGGGATGTGAAACATCTCTAAGCATAGGAAACTAGCGTGTTGTCGGGAATACGCTAAGCAAGATGTTTTTAAATGTCGGGAAAATATAATTTCTAAGAAATAGTGCTTTATTTCCCAACTTGTCAAAAGGCTTTTGCAATACTAAGATGAGCTTTCTGCCTGATATTTGTTTTGCCCTCTATGGCGAGTAACATCCACTGCTCGGGCTATGCACAAGCAATAGTTGGCGCTTCTAACAAAAAAAGTGTTGTTTTATTTAAATTAAAGTCAAATTGAAAGTCATATGATTCAGCAACAAAAGTACAGATTACTGAGTGGTACTATGTAGCGCATATATAAACTTTTTATATAACTCTAGTAAAACTACGTGTAAACAGTGGCGATTTATAAAATTTTTAACAAGGGGGATCTAGATAGAACCACGCCCATATTTTGGGTGTGAACTAGTTGCAATCACGTCCATATTTTTAAAGAAGCAGATATGATTCTTCATTCCCTATATACTAATATCCCAAATCAATTATTTATGAAAATGAGGTAAATCATCTAAGTGAAACTTCTCCTAGACCTGTCGCCCTATCGGCCCCCACATTGTTCCTGTCCCTCTCTGCGTCCTCGTCTTGATATATATTTGGTTGTTGTCTTTTCAACTTTTTATCGCGAGAAAATCGACTTTGTTTTTTGTTGACGTCACTGCTCTTGATGTCATATGTCCAATAGAGAAAGAGAGCCGTTGAGAGTATCAAAGTGAGGTGCAGAATCATCTTCTTTAGCTGTATGACATCGAGTTGTTTACTTCAGAAGACGCTACTCCTTCGTTGTTCAAGTTGTTGTGGCGTATATTCGAAGAACTATTCCTGCCGCTGGTACTGTGTATAAAGGTAAGTTATGTCCTGATAACTATGATTCTTTTGCTGTCCTTTCTTTGCAGATAGCTTAGATTTTGCGTGCAACGTATATTATTGCCGTAATAATCTTAGCGGTTTTACTGTTGACAAGCCATTATCGGCAGCCGTGGTTAATGGATTGGAGCATGCGCAGATATGAGAAATTAGACTGAAATTTTGATTCAAGGCAGTTTCATTCCAGAAAATGAACTGAACTCTGCACTCTCCAGTTCTTTCGTCAGTAGCACGGGGGTTCGGGTTTTGACATCAGAAATGGTATTGACGCTACAAAACACATATATGAATGCAATCTAATTCCAGAAAGGAAGTGAAGAGTATGAAACATGGATGAATTTCGCCAAGAATGAACAGAAATCTACCTCTGCTATTTCGCAAGAAGATGCTTCATCCAATGATGTTAGGGATTTTCACCTTAATATCAAGCTCTAAATTCAATATTTGTTGTATGAAACAGCATATTGACCAGCGACGCGTTGCTTTTCAGAGGCAGTCTGGAAGGAGGAGTTTCCAATGCCCATTTTGTCAAAAGGTATTAAGTGACAGTCATAGCCTATACAAGGACAAAAAGGCAGCACATATTGATAAGTATAGACCGACAGCACAAAACACGTACAATTTTTACTATGTAAAGAGTACAGTTATGTGTGTTTGTGTATGTGATGGATGGGTGTATTACCTACTATTGAGAAAGTGCTCAAGGGTTTTGTTGCGTGTTGGTTGATGGTTAGGATATTGTTTATAATCTTGTCAGATAGATTTCAAGACTTTTTAGAGCAATATCCCCTCCTTCACATTGACCTCATTTTGGAGCAGTGTCCCATTAACAACAAACGCTTTTTTTTGAACTGAACTTATTTCTAGTTTAGTCCTATGAGGGTGATACCCCCAACCCATATTTTTGGACTTCTTTTCATCAGAATGTCCTATTAAATGAGCTTTAATAGTTCCTTAATTTTCACTGCATATATAGTGCCGTAAAGATAGTACAGACAAAAGGAAATATCAAAAGTTTGATTCTTACCTTTCAATTTGGCTAGAGCTCAGGGCTCACACTACACAGAAGGTAGGAAAGAAGTTTTATATATATATGACTCTATGTGAGTTTTGGCTGTAAATTAACAATTTTAAAAGTCAAAAGTTTGCAATGTTTTTCTAAAATACGGTGTAAAGTAAAAAATAAATTAAGCTTAGCAACTTGGAGCTAAGTAAATGAATTTTTGAAAGTTTTGTTGACTTGCTAACGATACATCCAAAGGCTCGGGGCTTCGGCTTCCCGAAATAGGAACATCCTTGCAAGTGGATGGGCAGAGAGGGCTTTAACCATTCAATAAGTCACTGGCTTTCCACATAGAGGTTTACTAATTTTTTACGTCTGCTCGAGCTTGCTATCATAGCCCCTACCCAAATCCCTGATCAGTTTCTGATGACCATGCCACAGTGTTGCATCGAAATACTGCCACAATACTGTCAAATATGAAAATGCTTTTTCACTTATCTTGTGATTGGAGTTGCTCTCTATTTCCAGATGTAAAACTTTTGCTGAATTATCAAATTATTTGGTAGATATGCACGGCAAAGATTCTTCGATTGAGAAGCAGAATTGTGTATCTTTCGATGCTTTTTTAGTATGGAAAAAACTTAACGAGCAGGAAATTAACTCGTGGTTCGTGCAACATAGACAGAAGAGGATGTGTAAAGGCAATGACACGTATTGTTTTTATTGCCATCGTACTGGTTACTTGCAAGTGGTGGAAGAACGTAAAGGAGCTTTGAAAGCGCAAGGGCTGTCCAAAATAGAAGGGAAATGCAGTGCTTTTATGAAAGTCGTTGTTGACTCTGTTAGTAAGGAAGGTAATGTGGAATAAATTTTGTCCCATATCGGCCATGGCATTAGACTCGGACACCGAATTTCAGATGAACTTAGGTCGACTATTGCTGCAAAATTGGCAAAAAAGATTCCAGTCAATTGTATTCCAGACGAGATTAGAGACAACTTAACAGGAGTATTAAGTAGAGACCACCTCACTACGAGACAAGATAGTCACAATATTATGCAGCAATATAATTTAGATCTTTTGCAAAAACATTCAGAAGATGCAACAAGTATAAATTGTTGGGTTAAAGACTATACAAAATATGCATAGTTATGCACTTAACCTTTATCACACATGTTGTTTTATCCATTTTCCATATTCTGATTTGTTTCCATACTGTTATGTTGAGAGTCATTTTAGCTTGTACTGTTATGTCCCGCATAAGCGTCTCCTCGCATATTAAATTTGTAATTCTCCTAGGAGAGAGCTATATGACTTTGGTACTTCTGTTGAGTAACCCAAGTAACACATGAGATATATGTGGCAAGATTCCGAAAGCATTTGCTTACATAGATAGTAATGGGAGTATTTTGCATTTGTGCTGGTTATTGCCCAGTCAGTACAAACTTCCGAAACTCCACTCTTATTCCCACCCCC
The DNA here is from genome assembly GCA_018155075.1 of Cassiopea andromeda. NCBI lineage: Eukaryota > Metazoa > Cnidaria > Scyphozoa > Rhizostomeae > Cassiopeidae > Cassiopea > Cassiopea andromeda. The sequence goes on along the minus strand of WIPJ01027482.1, from coordinate 10,418 downwards.
ATTTATCTCATCTTAATGAATTTTCCACCCCTTGCTTATTAGGATTCCCCCACTTATTCGGGAACTAAGAGTGGACGTGATTTTAGATACAGGTTGTGATGCACTATAACACGTTTAATAGTTAAAAGAAGTCTAGTATGTGTCAAGTATACTAGATGTGCTTGTCATACGAGAAAGGTGACCTAGCAAAATGAGGCTCAAGCAAAAGTGATTGTCGTATGTTTTAAAACATATGATCAGTCTTTCCTCTACTAGTTTTGCCGAGAATTTGCAAAATCGATGGCAGCCTTGGGACGCTTTACCCTCTTACCCCTTAAATATCCACCACTGGTCCTATGGTACCTTACTGTTTTAATTCTGCATTTTGTCACCGGAGTCCTTTCATTAAACTGTCAAGTCTACAGAAGCCGATCAAATGTCTTACCCCCGTGCTACTGACGAAAGAACTGGAGAGTGTAGAATTCAATTCATTGTCTGTCATGAAACTACCTTGAATCAAAATGTCTAAATCTAATTTCTCATATCTGCGCATGCTCCAATCCATTAACTACGGCTGCCGATAATGGCTAGTTTGCTGTTGACCTGCCGCCATTTTGTATTTCTGTTGGCTCTAAATTGTGTTATTGAAACTCTCCCTTCCCTGGTCTGATGTTTCCAAACACACTATTAAGTTGAGTATTAGAGGCATAGACTTCATAAATAATGATAACATCATATACAGTAATTTATGGAAGGATGGTTTACACTTGAATGACGGTGGTGTGCGAAAGGTTTCTGGTAATTTGAGTAAGTTTATTAAATATTGCTAGGGGTGTATCAGCCATATGAAGAACATAATCAACAGGAGTAGCATACAACCAAGGAAGAGAAATGGTCTAAAAATTGCTTTCCTAAACATAGTTTCCCTTCGGAAACACAAATCCGAACTTGGAATTATCCTGCATGATAACAATATTGATATTATTGACCTTAGTGAGACACGTCTCGATAGCAAAGTAAACGATTCTGAAGTCTCAATTCATTGGTATAGGATATATCGGAATGATAGGGATAGCAACGGGAGAGAGGTAGTGGTATATGTAAGGGAAAATCTCCCTGAAACCATTATCGAGATAAAAAGTGACAAACTGGAGCTAATCTCTCTTGAAGTCTCCCATAATATTCATGCAAAATCATTACATTTTGTATGTTGGTATCGACCTCCAACTGCAGGTGCTGATGAGTTTGCATTTGAAAATCTAAAGGAAAGTTTAAAGGGCCTAGATCGAGAAGAAAAGGAAATCCGTTTGATGGGAGACACAAACTGTGATTTAAAATGCAGCAAGAACGCAAATGCCAAACAGCTCAAGTCGATCTACTCTGAATACCAACTCGTGCAGTTGATCAAAAGTTATGCGCGAGTTGCTGTTACGACGACAGAATCAGGAGAGCAAAGAACAAGTAATACATTAATTGACCATTTCTTTTCCTCACATTCCAAATATATTACTGAGACGGGTGTAATTAAAGCTGGAATGGTTGAACACTATCTTGTGTATGGAATTCGGAAAATCAATGCCTTGCGATGTGTCAAAAGTAAAAGGCAAAGAGTAATTGAACTGCGCAATATGAGAAAATACAATAAAGCACATTTCCGAAGTGACATACAGTTAGTGGTCTATTTAGACTATTATTTAGATTAGACAGATTATTTAGACAAATTCAGTTTTTTGTGGTCTACGCTTTCATATCAATAGTCTGTGCTACAGATCAGAGATGTTACCGTTGAGTACAGTTTTTTGGAATGCAGATTGATTGCTAGTGATTACTTTATTTGCCCCAGGAACTCATAAAGTTGGTCATGAACTATTCTCTCCAAGATCATTGGGAAAACCCAGATGACTGAAATGGGCCTATAGTCATTGACATCATGTTTTGCACCTAATGTGAAAATTGGGGTAATTCTATCAATTTTCCAGATATCTGGAAAAACTCCATTCGTTAGTGACGAATTAAGAATCATCGTCAGTGGTTTTGTAATAATATCACCTACATCTTTAATGATAGTTGTTGGGATCTAATCTGGACCCACCGCTTTTCCATTCTTCAAATTGTTAATAGCAATATGCATATAAGTTTCATTTATAGTTTTGAATGTCATTACGTTTGACTCAACTGTATTGTAGCAGAGACAATCATCATCTGGCGTCGAAGTGATCTTCTATGCTAGCTTTGGACCAACTAAGGCAAAGTGGCGATTCATTGCCTCCACTACATCCCGCTCACGTGTTAGATACTTACCCTCTACTTCTAGGCTGGAGGTGAAACTGTCTCAATATTTGTGTCGAGTACTGTATTTATAGTTCGCCACATTTCCTTAGGGTGTCTTCTATTTTCTTCAATTACCCCTTTGTAATAATCTTTAATAGATATATGTATCCTTTTTGTTACGTGATAAACACGTCCTTTTGTAAGCTGACCATATTTTGGGAGAGGTTTCCGCTTGCACCTTCATTTTATCTCTTTCAAGAATTGATCTTTTCAGAGAGGGGGTAAACCATGGAGCGAAATCACGTTAAATCCTTTCACGTTTCAATGGTGCATGGATATCCAATTCGAATATCTCCTAAAATTGGTCGCCATATCAGTGGTATTATCACAATACAGCCTAAGGATAGCATCGAATGACAAAGAGAAACTAGTAGCAGATGCACAAGCTGAGCTGCATAACAGTACCGAATGGATGAGAGTGAACAAGCTTAGTCCTAACCCCTCAAAAACTGAATGTATGATCATAGGTCATCCGATGAAAGCAAAGGGTGCAAATGCTTCTACTGGATTAGAGTTAGGTAGCAAAGAAATTAAGCGAGTTTCTAATACTAAATCACTAGGAGTAATGGTGGATGAATATCTCAATTGGGATGAGCAATTTAAAACTGTTAAGAGTAAGAATTGTGGAGGACTTGTTTCATTACAGAAGCTCAAAAACATTCTCCCCTCAGTCCAAGCTATGTTGTGTTTACTATGCTATTGTGGAAAGTCATCTTCGCTACGCAGATGTTATCTGTGCAAGTCTTCCAGCGAGAAAAGTCGAAACTCTCCATAGATTGCAGTTTAGAGCCCAGCTGATAATAAAACTGCTAGAGTATAAGATAACTGGTCCTGTGATTGGCTGAATGTCAGAACTCTATTCTCGTTTGATCGACTAGTTATGAGGTATAAGATTATAAACAAGTTATGCCTTGAAAGTATTTGGGATAAATTTGAGTTAAGATCAGTCTACTCAAAATATGAAACAAGGACTTGCTATGGTCTTCAAATCCCAAGACTAAATACGAAACGTGCAAAAAATGACTTTAGATACTCGGCTTTCAAATTATGGAATGATATGCCTGTTGATATACAAGAGGCCTCAACTCTCAAATGCCTCAAAAAGAAATTGAAAGCACATCTAATGGCTGATCAAAAATAATAACTGACAACTCGACCCCATGGAAGAGCAGCAATATTAGTATTATGCCTGTTAATTATCTCTGTCTTAATATATTATTTAAAATGTATATATGAATGTGTTAATATTTTAGTTGCTGAAGGGCTATGTTTGTTCGTGTATAAATAATTGATTACATTATATTACTAAGGAGTTCGCTTTATAAGTAGTTCGAACTTTTACCGATATCATTGTTTATTCTGATTTCTAGCACAAGCGAAAGTGGGGTGGGGTATAGTAATATCTGTTACAATGTGCTAAGTTAAGCAAATTTGATGTGCATCGTCATTACCTGATTTTAGATATTCCCCAGCATTTGTGTTCTTTCCATTTTAGCTTGAACGATAAGTTTACTAGTATGGGTAACAAATATAGGGGAGGGGATGCTCATGAATTGTTTCAGGTTCTAGCTTAGGGGGGCCAATTGTCAGGCATTGTAGTGCATTTTTATTAGTTGTAGATAGTGTCTTAAATTTGTCAATATAGCTTCTAAGTTTTGCTATAATGGGAATGGGTCGAGATGCTTTTTAAATAATACCCATGCACTTTATTGCTCAATGCTATTTCATTGGCCACTTTATAGCACACAAATTTATGCCTTAGCACACTAGCAAAGGTTACAATTATCAGTTATGGGGTGAGGGTCATTTGAGGCTTATTATTAAAAGGTTCATGCCTACAGAAGTAATTCTACAAAATTCTGTCTTTGATTCTAGAGATACAAACAGCAGGATTGTGTTGTTGAAGTACAATCTCTCATTCAGACAGTAGTAAATGCTTTATATTAGATGGCTATTGATGCAATAAAGCTGTAGCTTGACATTTGCTTGATAGTAGCATGCCATCAAGTACATAGATAGGATCCAAGTGTTTTAGTGAAGTGTGAGGAGTATTATTTCAGGGAGCTTATTAAAATTTCGTAGTTGTAACACAGATAAAAGAGGTCCTGCTGGTGGCTTAATGAAATGGTTGTAGTTTAGGGTAAGGGTTTTATGATGAGAACCATTTCATTAATTACTTACAATACATGTAGAGACACTGTAGGAACAACATCACTGAATTTTTCAGCGTTTAGTTTATTGCGTTTAATCAGGAAGTGAAAGCCTTTTCATAGGTAGCCCAGGTGGTCCATGGTAAGGGTAATTCCTGGGGCCTTTTGAATAGGTTCATTGTCTAGGTTTGTTTCATTGTATGCCTAATTGTCAGTGATGGTGTCACTTTTATATTCTTTGTAATACTGACATAGTTCTGCATGCTGTTAGAGTATTGCTAACGAGCATTTGCTCTTGATTTGAGAAGCTATTTCATTTCATGATTCATTGCTTGATATGGAACTACAAATTTCCACTGTTTAGCTGCATGCTCTTGAATGACCCAAAAGTTCACAAATGTGAGGTTAATATGTAATGTGGTTGAATACAATACACAAAGTTGAACCGTTCATTTATTTTTAACAGGATGGCAACACATGATGTGTCCTTAGCTAAAAGTGGTTTTCATGTCTATTGCTATCATGAGATGAAGGACACAATAGAATACCATTATTACATCAATGCATAATTATCTGTACAACACAAAGTGACAGAAGGGACCATGGATGCTGTATTCTGTAGAGGACTTGGTCTCTAAGGACAATTCAATGTCTACTATGGTCTTGGGTGTTGTACAAATGGACATGACAGAAATCCATTTCAGATTCAATGCAGAATGATCCATACTGCAAAACATAGTGGAAGGAACTGTTTGTGTTATATTCTCTGGCAGCTTTATATTCAAGAGTATATACTTTGTCATGCGTGTGTGTCCTCAGTTCTTCTCAAGTACTTTCCGCAAAGCCCCCTAAAGAATAAGAAACTGGTGTTTTTGCCCCTGTACATTGTAAACAACTTTAATATCTATAAAAGTTTTGGTGATTATAACTGTTGCCTGAGGTAATAGGAGATTCCTTTATTATTCTATCTCACCCCCATTATTACAGAAACACTGTTGTTGCCCAGTTACATTTTTGGCATATTGAGAATTGTATATTATATTATATAATGTAGAATAGTTCTATGGCTGCTAAGTGGTTTTTATCTTCCATGACAGTTTTCATAATTTTCTGGTTATCCTCTATATCTATGATATCAATTATGTCCCAGGTACAATCATTCATTAAGGTATGAAGTTAAGGCCCAGTAATGTTTGTTTCATGGTATGTTATCAGCAATAGTTGTATCATATGACCACTTTTTCTGGGGGATGTAAAGTAACAATTTACTGATGTAAGCTGGCAAAGCTGTGAATTTACTGACAGATGTCTGAATTAGCCACCTATACCTTATGAGTAAGACCTTTAAATATGGGGTGCATGTATGCAATGAAGGACATTTTTATCTCCCATCTCACCATGTAGTAGTAAAGCATGCAGTCATATACCAACAAAAGTTATTGAATCTAATTGTATTGACAAGATCATCAAATGTTGGGGGTGCGACACCCTTTCTCTAGCTACCCTGTGATCAGCAATGAGAAATATATCAGCAATGACAAATAAACTGAACATACTCTCAAAACTTTAATTAATATGTATGGTTGGGATATTCACAGGGTACTCTCTACTGTTCTGTTCTATACAGGAGGGCCAATGTCAATATTTGGGATTAGATGTTACAAGAAACTCATATTATGAGTGTGTGATATGAATCCTATGGTGAGAGTAGAGTAATCTCTCTTGATGTTTCCAAGGCCTTTGATCGCGTCTGGCACAAGGTCTTCTTGCTAAACTGCCAATGTTTGGTTTTCACCACACCCTCACAAATAAATTGCAATTAGGGTCAATGGCTACCTCTCTAATCCTCATTCTATCAACTCAGGTGTACCTCAGGGCTCTGTTATCTCTCTTGTTCTGTTCATCCTCTTCATAAATGACCTGCTTTCCTCTACATCTTCCAGTATTTTCTCCTTTGCTGATGACACTTATTTAAGTTCATCTTTTTCATCCAATCCTCAACACCTTCCCTATTCTAATATTTCACCATATCATAACACTTCAGCCTCACTTCCGACTAATGACTTGACAAATGTAGAGAAGTGGGGTAGTGACAACCTTGTTAAGTTCAATGAAGAAAAGACAAAACAGGTTGTCATAACACGTAAAAGTCACCAAGATTTCCTCGCTGTTTCATGAACGCTCATAAACTGGAAATGTCATCTTCAATCATTCAACTTGGTCTTTCTATTTCATCTAATCTCACTTGGAAACCTCATATCACTTCCATGGTAAAGCATGCATCTCAGAAACCTGGCTTTCTTTCTAGAGCTTGTGGCTATTACTCACCTTCTCAACTACTAACTATATACAATTCCCAGATTCGTCCTTCTCTAGAGTACTGCTCTTATGTTTGGGGTGGTGCTCCTAAATCGTCTCTCCATCCTCTTGACAGAGTCCAGTCTAAATTTATCCGTCTCATTCCCAATCCAAACCTCACAAATTCTCTACAGTCTCTCTCCCATCGTCATCTTGTTGCAGATCTTTCCATTTTCTACCGCTATTTTCTTGGACATTGCTCTCAGGAAATCAAGAATATTATTCCGGATCCAGTGAGGCGTGTTCGAACCACCAGAAGCTCTACCTATTCACACACTTTACAATTTACACTACCTAATCCACGATGTGTGATGTGTGATAGGATGTATAACAACAGAATTCGCTGTTTCCGCCACTGCACAACGAAAAGGGAAACCAAGGAGTCCGATGTGAAATGGACACAAAAATGAAAAGGAGCGCACTAACAATTTACAACAAGGTACTTAGTGGCTACATAAAGGTATTTATGAGGTCTTTGGCATCACAAAGTAGAAGTTGTGTCAATACTGTATGTGAAAGATTGGTATATCCATATGGTTGTAATAATTCAAAAACCCCAGAAGGAAGAGTTCGATGTTTAGCCTCAAAGGCGTGGCAGAGCAAAAGAAGGTGTTCCGTACTCTCAGTACTATCATTGATATAACACAATGGGCTTATGGAATCCTCAGAATTGTGCTTGAATCTATGGAAGCACAATTTACTAAGCTCTATGCGACCAATGAGAGAAATGACTTGGTAATAGACCATTTTTCCACAAGAAAACCTGGGAATATCATAACTGTAGAATCTTACGGATAGGGATGGTTAATCATTACATGATCTTCTGTATAAGGAAAATGAATGCCCGTAATCTCAGAAAGAAACAAACAAGAATCATCGAATCCCGAAATCTTAGCATAATATTAATAATAATAATAATAATAATAATTTGCGAATATTTCAACAGGAAAACCTATCAATACTTATAGATATTGTTATCATTAGGGTCCTGCTTGCCTAAATTTACAATGGTAAAAGAACAAAAATGTCCATCTTTAAACCTAAAAAATTACATCAAGCAAGTGTCATTAAAATTTTAGATCATCACACAATTAACTGTCATTAAAATGGCTATCTAAGAAATTTCTAAAAACAAGTCATGATTCGATTTTCCTTGCCTGTAAAGGCAAGTTGTTGTAGTCTTTGGCAGCCATGAAATAAAGACCCTTTCTTCCAAATTCCGTGTTTATTAGTGGTAACTTTACCGATTGTTCCTCGTTTCTTGTGTTCTTTCCGTGTGCATTCTTAGTGAAGTATTCTTTCATTACATCACATACATTATGTTGTAAATCATCAAATACCACAGTACAAGCTCTTTTTCTAACTACTGCATCAATTTTAGGTACCCGTAGGTCAACCGTGAGGTTATTTGACTGTATAACAACTCTCGCTCTGCGTTCTATGCTTTCAATTCTGTTCTTGTGCGATTGAGACCGAGCTAGGAAGGTCAATCCACAGTACCCAAAAACAGGCATTATCATTGTTTTGTAAATCAATTCTCTTCAACGTCTCCAAGATAGAGCTGTTTCTATGATTCCTACATAAGGATAAAAGACAAATGGACACCAAAATCTCTATTAGTTAAACAGCTTATTACATTTGATTGTGCCATTATGGCTTATAAGCTCTATGGAGCAAGTTCAATCTAAGGTCCCACCACTCCAGATACAATACATGATTCTGCAGAAATATCCAGATTCCTTAGTAAAATCTAGAGTATTCCAAGAAAGGATTTTCATTCTCAGCTCTTAAAACCTGGAATGAATTCCCTTTTAGCATTAGGGAACTTCCCACGTTTTGTCACTTCAAAAAACAATTAAAAATGTGTGTGATGAGTTGAAAGTAAATCAAAGACGACCTCCTGGTACAACAGCCTATGATTTATTGTAATTTTTCTTTATGATGTTGGACTAGACCATTATGTGTACTTAAATTATTATGATGTATCATTTAGTTTATTTTAATATGGCTGAAGGGTTATTCGTGTAAAAATAATATGACTATGAATATTTGCTGCATATGAGCTATATATCACTGCTTATTCTCTCTGCTTTGTTATAACACTGGTTACGTAATGCAATAAGAGGTGAATCTCTTCCGGCTATATCCAACAAATCAGAGAGTAGAATTGTATGAATGTGGTAGTCAATGTGCAAGCTACACTATCAGAGAATAAGGTTGTTAACTTTCAGCTTTCACTCCTTGATAGTATGTTTATGAGCCTTTGAAACATTGGTCAGTGTACTGAGAAGTATATATTGCCCTTATAATGGCAGCCATCACAGTTGTTGTGAAGTGAGAACATGATGTAAGTGTGCAGGAGAAATCTGTTAGACAAAAGAAGCACATGAAAATCTGTCCTCATTCTGTAGATGGTGATTTACTTTTTGAGCGTAGAAACATACCTGCCATCATGGTTGGAAAACCGAAAGCAAAAGGTGTGGCTTCAAATCTATGTTTTTCAGATAATGTCTGAACGGAGATTACTCTGAAGTGGTTGTCTGAACATGCTTCTTCTAAGTTCATTACAGCACGTAACGAAAGTTGAGGTAACCACAGTTTGTGTTCGTGGTGATTGTGGACAGGTAGGCCTCCCATTGATGAATAAAAGTGTGTTTTCCCTTGCCTTCGTACTTTGACAAGTGCACCTGCAAACAAACTTCCGCGTAATTGATTTCCCGCAATCTTGTATCAATACAATTCCAAAATTGGTCACCTGTCTCCTAGCAGAGATGTGCAGAGAAAGTTGTCGTAGGGGAGGGGGTGTGGGGATGTTTTGATAATTTGAATAAATACTAGTAGTAACAGTATACTGTTACTAATTAAGAAAGGTAATAGAATAAATTGTGGCCATTTGTCTTACAACATGGCCAAGTTTGTACCAAATCTCTTGGAATTTCGGAAATATTGGGGGGTGAAGCTCATCATGCCCCCAATAAACACATCAATACCTCCTAGTTTTCCCGTCCTAGAGAATACCCAGGGATCAACCTCGAGGTCCGCCACTGCTGACAAAGACAACATTCCAAAACAGCGTAGACTTTGCCTTGGTTGAGGTGAAGGCCCTAGTTACAATAGTTGCCAACAGTCCCTGGGACACTTTCAAACAATTATGAAAAACTATAGCTCTCTAGCATGTCAACCATCACGACGTGACGCACCCCCATCTCCCCTAAAACAATGTTCGTCTGTTTCTGAGACACTTGGCGTTATTGTGCAGAAATAATTAATCAGTTGCCGTATGTACTTCTCCCAAAAGTCAACATTGTTTAGGGGGAAGAGTGGGAGGAATGTTCCATCCAGATTAAAATATGCAAAGTGTCCCAGGACATTTGGCGAATATTGTAGGAATTAATATTTATTCTAATACACTTCTGTGGCGCTGTAGAGCAGTCAGTGATTTCTGGCCATTCCACTGGGTTTACAATCCTCGCCGTTGCATAAAATCTCCAATAGTGGTAGTCCACTTATGTATAAGAACATGTTATCTGTCTATATATTATTATATATTATTATATAACAACTTGTTATATATTATTTATTGTGTTTGTGTGTGTCTAT
>WIPJ01027449.1:0-20899 GCA_018155075.1 Cassiopea andromeda | reverse complement strand
ATATATATATATATATATATGTATGCACCTATCGTCCTTGGATCCTTGCACTATTCTGTATGCGGCTAATACTCCTCTATCATTTCTATCTCTCCTGTTCTATGCAAATTTTTCATCTTTTGCACAAAAAGTTGTTTACTGGTAACAGAGCCTGTTACTTGTAGAGAAACGGCTAAAAGAAGGTCAGATAGTATCTCGGTTACAGCGTCCTAGATTGCATATTGCCGCGGAACTAATTTTTACAATCCAGAGACATTAAGAATGTTTGGCAAAGAAAATGAAAAAATAAAAGGTAAAAAATCTTTTCAAGGACAATGAAAGTACTTATACTTTTATGTTCTCCAAGAAGTTTGATGACGTTCGTATGTTGATTGTAAAGACAATATATCGAAAGTTAAATATTTTGTCCATTGACTTCTTAAAAATGTTTTGTTGAATTGATGTTTCGTGATTGAGAGTGCTTTGAGTTTCGCAAAGTCTGCTTTCGCGATCGAAGAATTTTTCATCGTTTTCGCGGAGCTCAATGTATTATTTTGAGTGCAAACTGGTGAAGATAAATTACTCAGAAATTTCTGTTCGCAAAAATTTCTTTCCATAAAGCATGCGAGTGATATTGCATTATTGCCTATTGGCCTTGCATTCTGAGATTATTAGCTAGTAGCTTTTCTTGTAAGCTATTTAGGTATGATAGTTTACAATCAATTTGTTGTAAATATTACCCTCCCTATATTTCTCATTCTGCGATTCAAATACCAAGTGAATAGCAGAGGTCATATGGCCTGTGTGTGACATGTGACCAATAGCACAATAAAGTGACTAATTCTGTATGGAGAATTTTAAAGCTGCCAGAGCTTACACCCAATAAATGAGTTGAAAGTTATGTTATTATGTATGTAATTCTATTGCCATTTCTAACTCAACGTTTTACAGGAAAATCAATCGTAAGTTTCATGTGACCTGTTCCCTAAGCATTTGAAATATCTTCACTGTTCAATTAAGCCATGCTAAACTGTGAAGCTGCTTCACTTACATGAAACCCATTGGGTAGAAATCCCAACAGCAAATAGCAATAACAAGGGCACGCAGCTATTCAACTATATTGGAATGCTGAATAGTGTTATTCATTACCTTTAGGTTCAGTTTTGGTACTGGAGACATAATGAGGAGTTTACAGAAGCATCCTTTGCAAGTCTCTAGCAAAAATGGATGCCTTTTACCTTTTGGATCTCATATGTTATCTTGCTTCGTTCAAGTTTGGCACGTATTGAGCGGTTCTTTGAGATGCTTGGAAGGAAAGTTGCCAATAACCCAAAGAAAGCAATTCTATTAGCTGTTAGCTGTGTTGGTTTGTCTGGAATCGGACTTTTGCGCTTGAGTAAAGAGGTTCAATCGGCAAATCTTTTTGTACCTAGCAGATCTAAAGCAGAATTGGCGTTAGAAGAAGGGCAGAACTTGTTTAGAAGTTCACTGAATACGAGGTTAGAAGAAATTGTCTTTCTTCCAAAAAATGGAAGCAATGTTCTATGCATGGATTGCCTAAAAGAAGCAGTAAAGGTAATTCAAATGGCCCAAAACATTACTGGATACCAAGATCTCTGCAAAAAGCGACATGATTTTCTAAGCAGAGTACCAAGGCTATACAATAAGAGGGGGAGATGCTCAATTTTAAGCCCGATAGAATTCATAACTGGAAAAGAAAGCAAAGCTGCAGTCTTCAGGAAATTTAGAAGAGCTCTTTCTACGACAAGTATCCTCATGTCCAATGGAAGAGCAGCAATTTTCAATTTCAAGAGTGGTTTGGCCGGCTTCGATTTGAATGGAAAGAGAAAGCTTCCATTTGCAAAAGCAATGACGGTAGAGTTCTATCTGCAGCAAGGGAAGAATGAATCACACTTGGAAAAGGTTTCGAAGAGGGAATTGGAATTTATCAAGACATCCCAGGGCATGGCAGATAAGTTGAATTACATTTCCATCACATTTTCGGTAGAGAGGAGTCTTGATGATGCAATAAATGATAGCTCTTCAAAAGACATGTCCTTGATAAGCATGACTTTTACAATAATGATTACATTTTCATGTCTGATGCTTACAAAATTCATCAATCCAGTCAGAGGTCATACATGGCTTGCATTTTCCGGGGTTTTGAGCACTGGAATGGGAACCTTAGCAGGCATCGGAATCAGTGTGTTGTTAGGAGTTCCTTTCATTGGTTTAGTTGGAGTTGTGCCGTTTCTTGTTGTTAGTATTGGACTTGATGACATGTTCATCATTGATGATGAATTTGACAGGCAGTCAAAAAGTAAAATTCCAGTCAATCGAGTTTCATTTGCACTTTCAAAGGTTGGTGCCACAATAACAATGACAACAGTTACAGATATCATAGCTTTCATTGCAAGTGCAACTAGCTCCTTCCCAGCCATTCGTTACTTCTGCATTTACACTGCCTTGTGCATTGGTCTGGAATTTTTGCTTCAAATCACATTGATTGTCGCCATACTAAGCCTTGATTCTAGGCGAAATTTTGCCAACCGAAGCGATTGCTGCCCCACTGTGCGTCTGCCTGATCTCACATGTTGTAAGCTGCCGAATCAACTTTCTTGGTCACAGAAGGTCCTTCGCCATTATGGGCAGGCTCTCTTGACAAGAAAAGGGAACGTTGTTGTGTGCTTTATGACATTGGGGCTCTTTATGTTTGGAATATATGGTTGTCTCAACATCTATAATGAATTCAGTCGCAAGACACCTGCACCTGATGGATCCTACTATTCCAAATATTTCACTACATTTGAGAACAACTTCCCACAAACAGTTCCAGACAGCATACAAATCACACGAAGAATCAATTACTCAGATCCATTGGTACGCCAGCAGATCGCTGAATTACCTGAGATTGCTTACAACACAGGGTATTATCTCTCCCAGAATGTCACTTGGGTCTTCTAATTTATGACTTCATAAAGCAGTTTGATGTTCATGCAGATGGTAAGCATTGCAGAGAAGCTGTTGACATATTTTTAACAGTCCCAGCATACAGTCAAAACAGCGTTGATATAATCAGAAGTAAGAAAGGTGAAGTGGTGGCAAGTCGTATAATCGATCTTTCTCAAGGACAATACAAAATCCACACTCCAAAAAGGTGCAATGTTAACATTGAGAGAGCATTTAAAGAGATACTCGCCACTGTCCTGTACTGCAGCAGCTGACCCATTCATTTATTTTGAGCAGTATGCCATTGTTACAAAGGAAATACGAGACAACCTCCTCCTTATATGCTTCGTCATTTCTATAATGTTGATTCCTTTTTGCATCCACCCTTTAGTGACTTTCTTCGTGGTTATTGGATTCCTTATGCTACTTATAGAACTATTTGGCCTGATGTACTTTTGGGACGTGAGCTTGAATGCAATATCAATGATCAATATAATTATGTCCGTTGGATTTACTGTTGACTATAGCACTCACATAGCTCACTCGTTTGTAACTTCAACTGCTGCAACAGTCAATGGCCGCATAATTGAATCCTTGGCAAATGTTGGAGGAAGTGTTCTCATGGGAGGAATCAGCACCTTTTTGGGAATGTCATTAACAGGATTCGCAAAGACGGCTATCTTCCATGTATGTAGGAATAGAACATCAGAGTGAACAATCTTTCGTGAATGGTATTAGAAATTTGGTTAGATATTAGAACATACTCGCACATAATTTTGCAAGTTAAGATTTAAGCATGATGTTGACTTAAGCAACGCTATTCTCCATTAGATTTTTCTCTAGGACAGAACACATAGAAAAAATTCTAATGGAAATGAAAATCATTTTCTTGCTTTGAAGTTCAATCAAAGTGTGGAGATAATAATGATTTGTGTTTACTTGAAGAGCGAATTTTGTGTCTAGCCCATAGGAAAACTAGCAGCTCCATAAAGTCAGCAAAAAACAAGAATAAAATTTTCAGATAAAGATACATAATTCTAACATCTATTAAGATGTAACTATGTCCCATATTCTACAATAATCAGTTCTCTTATTGAGTAAGGCATGAAATGATCCATGCTTGTTTACTCTAGATATTTTTCAAGATGTTTCTCGGCATCATAATCTTCGGCCTGTATAACGGATTTGTTCTACTACCTGTCCTGCTATCAATCTTTTCACGCTACGTTCGCTTTCAAGACACTGCAACACCAACTGACACAAAACTGCTGTCCCCGCTTGAAGGAATAAGAAGCATCATTAACAAAATATTTGGGAAAAGGGTAGATCAAACTGAATACCAATCAATATCGATAGTTGGAATGTCAACCAGGTTTCCGAAAGCAGTAAACAAGGACCAGTTTCATGATTTACTTCAGACTTCTGGAAATAAAACAACAGAATATCCTGAAGATCGATATGCAAGGAAGAAATATTTTGACGACAGCTTTCATCCATCAAGACCGGTGTCAGGGAGAGTGTATGTATCTAATGTATCTTACCTTGACAACATTAATAAATTCGACAAACAGTTTTTCGGTATTTCAGCTACAGAGGCAAAGAGCATGGATCCCCAACAAAGAATGCTTTTGCAAGGGGTGTACGAAGCCACCGAAGATGCAGGGATAACTCTTGATGAAATCCAACAGTGTACCACAGGTGTTTACGTAGGTATCATGAATCTGGACTACAGTTCAGTTGTATTAAAGGATGATACGTTGCTGAAAATAGATCGGTTTGCAAGCACCGAGACAGCATTCTCAATGGCTGCAAACAGAATATCATTTTCATTGAATTTAACTGGACCAAGCGTTGCAATTGACACAGCCTGCTCCTCATCTTTGACAGCGATGAGCGTTGCATGTGACCACTTGGAGAAAAGAATTGTTGACGTGGCCATTGTAGCAGCTGCAAATCTAATTCTCTGCCCCGGGAGACAAACAACGATTTGTAGAGCAAACATGCTGACTCCAGATGGCAAATGCAAAGTCTTTGATGAGAGAGCTGATGGATACGGTCGTGGTGAAGCATTAATTGCCTTCATCCTTAAGGCAAGTGACCTCGTAAGTGTGAAGGACAAACCCTATGTTGAAATCCTTGGGTGAGGAATTAATAGTGACGGTCAAAGTGCTGCACCAATTACAGCTCCAAGTGCCGATTTACAATGAGATCTTATGAAAGACGTCCTACAACGAGCAAATGTTCATCCTGAAAAGCTTCAGTTTGTCGAGATGCATGGTACAAGTACAATAATAGGAGATATGGTTGAAACCGAGTCTGTTGGTGAAGTCTATGGCAAGTGTAGAGAGCAAAAAATCCTGTAATGATTGGTATAGAGCTTTACGTTCCATTTATTAGCTTCCCTCTTTGCTTTGTTTTGCAATATAATTTAAGGAGATACAGAACTTTAAGTAAACATCCTTATCATAAAAACTGCTAAGGAATCTGGAAAAACAATGAATTCATCAGACTGTTATTTCACCCTCAATCTACACTGCACTTAGATGAAATTCTGCATTAAGGTTTTTCACGTATCTGTATTTGTGTAAAGATGCTCGTAAGCTGAGATAGGCAAAAGACAACGAGATAGAGCAATAAGCAAGATCCATTCACCTTTACCATATATATGCTATCAAGTTTGCACACTTTGTGAGATATCTTTTGATAAGATTAAGCTTGAGGATGCCAAAAACCACATTCCATTTTTGCTATGGAAAATTCTGCCCACTGAAATGAGTAGATTATCTCTAATATGGTTTTTACTCAAGAGTATACAACTTACATTTAATAATGTTGAAATACTTTCTAATTTTTCAGGCAGTGTGAAGTCGAACATAAACCACACAGAATCATCTGCTGGCTTAGCAGGCGTCGCAAAAGTATGCTTAATGATGGAGAATAATAAGATATACCCAACAGTTGGAATAGAAAACCAAGCCATAAGGCTAGACATCGCAGAAAGAGGCCTTCGCATTCCGATCACGTCTGGGGAGTGGTCGTTACAGAAAGAAGAGGCAAAACAGGCAGCAGTAAATTCCTTTGGGTACGGTGGTAGCAATGCACATATGATATTAAAAGAGCCCAAGAAGTTTGAAACAAGCAGATCAAAGGAAAATAAAGCAAACTCAATGAAGACTGACCAGCCATTAAGACTCATCACTCAGTCAGCAAGAGCTCTATCAGGGCTGCTTGAGTTCAGCTAAAGTGTTCAGCAAATGGATGCAGTCTTTTGAAGATGACAAAGAGAACATTTCCAATGTGTGCTACACATTAAATGAAAGACGTACAACTCACAATGTTAAACTTGCAGTAGCATCTGGAGCATTAGCAGGGTTCTCGGAACTCCTACATGTTTTTGCAGATGATTACAATAAGAGAAATGCAGGTTTCTCTCTTGGAAGAACAAAGAAGTTTGGCTCGTCTATTGCATTCATTTTTGGAGGCCAAGGCTCACAGTGGCTTGGAATGGCTGGTGACTTGATAACAGAGCCGAGATTATATAAGGAAATAAAAAGAATTAACAAGTTTGCGAGAACAAATGGGCATAAAAATGCTTGCTGGCTTACCTGGCTGCAGAGGAAGAAAGTTGTGACCAACAGGATTGTTTGGTAACTGTACAACTATAGATATTTGCCTTGCAATATGCTCTATCAAAATTTCTCATCAATGCTGCCTCAATCGAACCGCCTGCTGTTGGTGGACACAGTCTTGGCGATATAACTGCTGCCTGTGTTGCTGGGATAATATGCTCAAAGAAAGCAGTAAAGATAATTTTAGCAAGAGCTTCTTTACAAGATAAGTGCATATCAGAAGGAGCAAAGGCAGCAATAGGTGACCATTTGAATAAAATTTATAAATCATTACTCTTGATTACTATTCTTGCAACAATCTGCGTTGTAACATATTGCTGACAAAAAGTTCACGCAACTACACAAAGTTTTAATGTTTCTCTTAGAATGGCTTGTGAATACTTATGTAAAAACTCTCTCCGATCTCCAAATTTTTAAATTCCTCCATCAGACACTTCCTTCTAGAAGACAATAACTTTTTGTCATTTTAGGCATTGACAATGTACGACTAAACCCGATAAAGAGAAGTGTCAAGCATCTTTATGCTTATGTCGAAGTTAGCAACGTAGCAACTGATACATGCGATGTGGAGCTACTCGATAGTCATGCCAATGTTGTCTTACTACTGCAAGGATTTCGGGTATGAACCGTTATTTGCAAATATCTGATTTTCTAAACAAATTTCAAGTGCTAAGTAATTTGTGCTAGTAATTATGTTATCAGCCACCCATTTTTATATAGATATATGTTCCACTTATATTTCTGTATTGTGCTTTATTGAAACTTTAAAGGCATCTATCAATCATGATTGTAATAATCCCTGCCGATTGGTTACCGCTCTTCTATACTTTCCACACCTGGTTAAGACGAGACTGTTAATGGTCCACCTCTTACCTTTGACCGAAATACAGAAAATTCAAGAATCTTCGGATTTAGATTTTGAATGGAATTGTACATTGAATTGAGATCAACTTTGTTGATTTAATATGGATTCCTTATTTAAGCAGCAAGTCACTCCAGATTTTATGTCAACTCATTTTGGCTCATTGCACATTGATCCTAAGAATTCTATAAATTATTTCATTGGATCTTCACACAGCCTCGTTGGAAATCATATGGTGCTCAAGCATGAGTGTTTTTTCCAAATTCTAGGTAAAAGAGATATCTCTGACACAGAGATTACCGTTGATGGAGACAAGTTTGTATGAAATGAACTGGTAGCCTACTTTAGCTATTAATGATAATGAAAACTTTCACGAATACGAAAAGATTATCATCATTACGTTCAGGGACAAGTCAGCCATCTTCCCAGCTTCTTTATGGTGCTTCACGGATTATAGTACCATTCACACGCTACCGGATTCATTTTGTACCACATCCCTGACCAAATCCGATATAAAAAATTTATCAGATTCATTTCAGGATGCTGTTCATATGTACTCTATTTTGTGGCTCGTCGCTAAGCACTTTGTTTAGAGAAACATTTCATAGCAACTGTTACGGCTTCATAACCAATGCATGACGGCATATCGGCTTCATATGTTCACACGAGAAAGAAGGTGATCCAAGATGAAAAACGATCCACTGCATACCACTTTCACAGCGGAGTAATTTACTCCACAAAAGCGAGACGGAGCATATCGGATTCATCCTGTGCCTTTGTGAATAGAAAGCCTATCTGATATAAAAAGTAATTCGACATAAGATGAATCCGGTGTCGTGTGAATAAGGTCTTTGCTATTCTTCTGATGGTGTCTACAGATTGCGCAAGGAAGAGCTGGAAGTTTTTCTCGTTGCATTGCTTTGTATTGTCGTATAATTAGCATCTTAGCTTGAAAGTATTTTGAGACCGGTCAATAAAGGTAAAAAAACCTTTCTTTGTGTGCATGTTAATTGATTAAGTTTGCAAATGACACAAAGTATGCTACCAAGGTATATTCGGTACTAGGTGAATCAACTGAACAAAATGCATCCTTAGCCTTATATTTAGAATTAGTTTAGACTGTTGAATTGTGCATTTGAGTTTGTTTCCAATTAAAAATGTAGTATTCGTGATTTAAGCCCTTGCATTCTTATAAGAAATTAAAAACCCACAGAGCAAACAATATTTGCAGTTGCTAAAGTAGAAAAACATGCTTAGGTGTAAGAACCAGGGGCGTCGCTAGCAGGGGAGAGTGCGGGTGCAACACCCCCAGAATTCATTGTTCTTGTCGGTAAACATACATTTCAGTAACTCTCGTCAATAACTGACTGCATTATTTGTCATGATATACTATATCATATAGTCAAAGGAGTGTTGAATTTTCTCTTTCTTGAATATATGCGCCCCCCCCCCAAAATAAAGAAATCTTGCCAAAAAACTGTTGCTGTCAGTAAATGCACAGCTTTATCAGCTTCTTTCGGTAAATTATTGCTTTACACTCACCCCTGGGGAGGAGGTTCGTAGCAAGTGTACATATACATAAGATGTGGGGTGTCAAGTTATCACCACTGCGGTGCCTACCTACTGTTTTTTCACTAAATTGCGGAAAAAGAAACATACTTTAAGTGGATTAATTTTCGCGATTTGCGTGAGCTTTGGGTAAAGTTTTAAATCATGTCCTTACAAAAAGGTCAAAGAAGGCCAATTCCCGAAAATAAAATACTAGCGAAAAATTGTAAAGTGCTGATCTATGAAAAGAAATTTACAATATATTTTCAATAGCCTATTTTTCATATTTCCTCATAATAGAATACCAGGTACATGAGTAAAATTAATCTCTATAGCGATATCTTTTTTGAAGAAAGATCCCATGCCTTTACATTCTTTGGGTTTAGCAATTTATTATCTTTTAATTCTAAAAGTTTGACTCGCGCAATGAGTTGTTGGGAAAAATTTGAGGATGGCCGATTCGCAAATATTAATACTCGCAAAATGTAATTTTTCTGAGCTCGCGACAATTAGTTTTCTTGAAAATTAATCCGCTTGAGGTAAATGGGAAACTCCAGAATTGACGTTGAACACTAATTCTACTTACCAGTAGCCATACAATGATTCCTGCATCTATGGCCAACAATAGAGAGATACAAAACAGTGGCCAATTGGAAGAAATTGAAGTGGCAAACCGATTGAAATGAACCATGCTAACATCTTCATTTGTGATATATGTCACCCCTTTGGTCGGTATAGCACCTATAAAAATGTCCCCAACAGTCAGCTTTGAAGTTGCAGCTGTGACAAATGGCATCGTCATAGTTCATCATGGAACTGACCATTATATCAATGATATAGTGTTGCAGGAGTCAGTAGTTGGTGTGGGGGAGGTTTGTGCTCACCTTACCAAATATGGACTTGAGATGAAGGAGCCAGAGAACCTTGATGGAGATAGGTTGCTGGGTATTGCTCTGCAAAAGGACTCCAGCGGATGCCTGCATATGTCGAGGGGGACACCTCTAGTTGACATCAACCTCATATGACAGGGTTGACTAAGCGAGAGTTGTTCTCATTGTGTGGCTGGTTGGTTGGTCACTACCCTGTAGCCGGGTGGTTATGTATTCATTGTAGCTTCCTAAAGCATTTAGGAAGTAGTGGATCCTGGGACTCTCCTGTCGAAGAGCCAGTCATCAAATTGATGAGGGAGCTGCTGAGAAGATCTCATCTTGAAGACCCAGTCAGGGGAGTTTGGCAAGTGAGCCAACATGGTGATGTAACCGTTTGGACTGATGCTAGTTCACTTGGTTTGGGTGTGGCCCTGGAGGTTGATGGTAGCATTGTGGAGGATGTATCATGGCTTAGAAAGAAGTCAGACTATCAACACATTAATGTTGCTGAGCTTGAGGCTGTGGGTCATCAGGTGAACATGGCCATAGCGTGAGGTTTCAAGACCTTTATGCTGGCTGTTGACTCACACACGGTTGTCAGCTGGTTTTCTCTTTGTTTATAGTGTAATTTAGTATGTTCATTAAAGAAACTTTTAGAATGTACATGTGGCAAAGAGTGAAGAAACTCCTAGTACTAAACCCAGAGCAAGGATTCAAATAAAAAACGTGTAATTCATGTCACTATATTCCTCTATTGCCTTTTACCTCATAGATGGTTTACCTTGACCATGTAGCTATATTGTACATATATTTAGGCGTACTATGTGAAGCATTGTCAGTATGCTGCTACAGCTGTACAAAAATACGATTCTTGAAGCCTTATTTCACAGCAGCAGAAGGCGTGGCTATGTATACATCTTCTATCAGTGCACAAGACAGTCCAAAACCCAAGCAGATCAAAGCATAATGTACCCCTTTGTACCGCACAATTTGGTACTTCCACAGGTCCTCTGATATATGGATCTGCAGATACACTGACAACCACCTTCAGTTCAACCACCTTCAGATCAACCACCTTCAGTTCACCCAGCAACTGCCTCCATTTCCTCACCTTTTCGCTACACACAGCGACCATGTCATCACCAGTATGACACTCGACAAAGTCATTCAGCTCACGGTAATCCATGACTGGACACACTTTGTCCTTGGTTGGCTGAAATACAGCTAACAAAGGAATAACACCCCTAACAGGTCCTTCCCACCACGTCAACCAACCATTGGAAATCCAACTTTCTAACTCAGCACAATAACACTCCTGCACATGTGGTGCCTGAGCACACTTATACTCTGACAGCCGAGTCTGAAGTCCCTCAGGTGACTTGTCTGACCACCACCAACTGACAATCCACTGACCATCAATGAATTCAGCAGTAAAATCCGGGTCCTCAACTCGAAGTGATCTATAATCACTTCCTGACCACTTTTGGTCCACCTTGCTTACCCCTGTGATAGCAATAGCACGACCCCCTTCACTTTGAGGAGCCCCACAACAGTCTTAGGGGTAAGGCTTACCCCATCAAACTAAATATTTGGAATCTGACCCCCTCCTATCATTAACACCAACCATGTGATCAATGGCATCACCACCAAGAAGACAGTCAACACCAAGTTTACCTAGCCCACTCATCACTGGTGCAGTCACTCCAAAACAGTGCCCCTGCAACCCAATAATGACCCAGCATTGACCTTTCACACAAGAGGCCTTGCCATCTGCAGTCAGCACTGCTTTGCCCAGTCGCAATTTATAACCCTCCACCTCCCATGGACTTACTAAAGTCTGCTCACTTCCAGTGTCAACAAAACACAGGGAATGACAACCATTCAATATAGCACTAACGACTAGCATACGACTACAGCTAGTCCTGCCAGCCACCCCGGACAGCATCAGACTGTCCCGTGATGCCGAAGCACCACTCAAGATCCCAGTGGATCTTAAAGTTCCATTGCAGAGGACGGGCTGCCCTGGTCTCCATCCTCTGAATGACAATCCTGCCTATCTAAGGCACCAGCACTTGGTGGGGGCTCAGGACAGTCCTTCGCCAAGTGCTTCATGCTTCCACAGTGGAAGCACACGGCCTTCTTCTTTAAAGAAGCCTTTTTAAGGGCATTCCCCTTACTCCTATGTTTTGTGGGGCATTCCTTGACACGGTGTCCCCCACCACAGGAATATCAACCAGAGCTGCTATCCTGCTGCTTACCAGAAGCAGCAGCAACAACAGCAGAATGGGTGCGCCCCTCTACTGCCCTCTGCAAAAATATACGGTCTCACACACGAGTCAACACTGACCCAAAATCAGCCATATAGGCCTGTTCATGGTTCACCACCCACTCATATAGAGGCTGGTTGTCCCTCATAAAATTTGACCCTAAAAGCCATGTCATTGAGGGTCAGACCTAGCCTGCTACCGTATCACTCCAGGCGACCCAGGTAGATGTCAACTGTTTCACCGGCTAAAAGCCTACAATTGATGTACCTACGCCATCCCTCCTGCCTAGGCATGGCATACTCAGCTGTCAGCACAGCCTTCACAACATCCCAGTTTGAGGCCTCACCCACCAGCATTCTACTATAAACCCGCGCAGCATTGCCAACGAGCATATAAGTCAGAAGGTCTGTGGGCGCCACATGCTCCACCACACATAGCCTCTCATAGGCTACAAGCTACTCTGAAATCTCCACTGCACCGTCACCGGCAAAGGGAGATAACTGGTGGCGTAGTCGATCCAAAATTGGACCGTGGGCCTGATTAAGGATGCTAGCCAACACACTAGCATCAATCACCATACCCTGCCCCACCACTTCAGGTGAAATACCAGCATCAGACTGGCCGGCCCCAGATAGGCCAGGGACTCCCCATTGGAATCCCCAAGGGGCCAGTGCCCCTCTCACCCTCCTTTGACATACAGTCAACAAAAAGGACGGGATAGATTGTAATAAAAAGCTAAGGTGACCTCCAGCCTCCCCTTGTCACCTCCAATCGCCACCGTACGAACTGTGTCAGACAGTTCTGAACTGTAGTAATAATACAGTTATTATTGACTACCAATCACTAGTTTTCGTACACAGTTGTACACTAGTTCAACTGCAAAACGTACACAGTAGTACAAATCAGCAAAAAAATTAATAGACAACTTCCATCTCGCCTGCCGCCAAGGCCCTCTAAATGCAACGTTTTTCCACAGGCCTATAACACGTCTTCTGTCTTCCTGTTTATTCGAGAGAGGAACGGCAATGCGCGCCTGCGCATTTACCATCTTTCAGAAAGCCAAGATGGCGGCCACATCATGATATGGGAGAATCTCACAACAGTATCACAGTATCTTGAAAAGCTTGTATACCAATCATTTTTGGAAGGACATCTTCCATCTAAAATAAAATGTGTTTAAGTCATAGCAATCTTTAAAAGAGGAACTACTGAGTTAATGTCAAATTATAGACCAATTTCTCTGCTGCCTGTTTTAAGTAAAGTATTTGAATGATAATGTACAAGAAACTAATTTACATTTCTCACAGCAAATAACATAATTTACCCTTTGAAAGTTGGACTTGAAAAGGATCGTACTATATATCATGCGCTCATGGGTTTCACTGAAATGATAAGATTGACTCTTACAACAAACGATCTGGATGTGGAGTTTTATTGATCTCCAAAAAGCATTTGACACAGTTAACTATACTATTTCATTTGCAAAGCATGAGCATTAAATTTGGAAATATCAAATAACAGAACTATCAAAATATTATCAAGAAATTGTGGGGTGTTTATTAAAATTAAACATTTTCTACCAACCAGTGTTTTGATAGATGCTTATAACTCTTTGTTTATGTCTTTTCTATGATATGGCAAAGCAGTTTGGAGGCCAACATTTGCTTCATATACTGGTTGCATTGCGAAACTCAATAAGAAGCTGTCAAAATTTCATCTGTCTAACTTTCTCATTCTCTTCCCATATTCAAAGAACTAAGGCTGCTTCACGTTTCTGACATAATCCACCTAAAGTTGCTAATATTAGTTTATGAAAATGTAGTTGATGATATCTCATCTTGTGTTTATAAGATTTTTGATTCCAACTCATATGTTCGAAGCTATAGTACAAAACATTCACATCCTGGTGATATGTTCGTGGTCCAAACAAATAGTTCTTTATATGGACTAAAATCGGTTAGATATCTCGGCGCTAATTCTTGGAATGAACTGCCAATAGAGATCCTTAATTTGCCTTCCAAGAAAGTATTTTGAAAAAAATTAAAACATACTTCATAGATTCTATGCAATAGGTTAGGGAGATAGCTTGACACGTCAAACAGTCAAAATTTATAGCATTTGCTTTTCATTTTTATCAATATTCCTTTTATTAATATATTTTCATAGGGGGTAATCCTTTCCCGTCAGTGTACCTACTTTGGGAACTCCTTCTTAAGAAGTCATGACACCTGTTTTAATGTTTGACCTTGCTTTAATAATGATCTATACTTCAATACACTTTCCTCCTTGATGATCCTTCA
Source organism: Cassiopea andromeda (assembly GCA_018155075.1). NCBI lineage: Eukaryota > Metazoa > Cnidaria > Scyphozoa > Rhizostomeae > Cassiopeidae > Cassiopea > Cassiopea andromeda. The sequence goes on along the minus strand of WIPJ01027449.1, from coordinate 6,496 downwards.
ATTTCAACTCTGCCATTTATAGAATTGTTACTCCTGAGTGGCAAGGTGTTGACTAATATTCTCTTTGTTGTGTTGTTTTCTTTGGTTGACAGTATAAAAGTTGTTACTTATGTTGTTGCCAACGTTATGAACTTAAACTATTTCAAATCAAATTAAATCAAACGTGCGTGTAAGTTGATCATTTCATTAACCATACAAGCGGAAACTATCCTCCACCAAGTCGTGTTTGCATCTGTTGGCTGGAAAAGCAAGGAGCTACGTATTTCCAGCCACATCCTAGCTTGGATAAAGGATGTTCTTCCCAGGGGCGGACTGACTGGTCGTGTCATTTGGGCGAATGCCCAATGGGCCGGCTGCATTAAAATTGAAAAAACATTAAACTCTGAATATGGAGAACTTTGTAATGTATATACGAAAGACCTGACATTAGAACTGAGGATCTATCAGAAGTTTGCAGCCTTTTTTAACGTCTCTGCCTACCGATTTCAGCTTTCTAGCAGTGGTGTAGAAGAGGGGGGAGCAGGGGACGCACAACTCCTAGCTGTAACTTGAGGGAGCTCAGCCCCCCTAGCTCTGTAAAATTTTTTAAAGAAGAAACATAGAAGAATCAATATTCTGTACTAAAAACTCTTTTAAATTGAAAGAGCTGTCGAGAAAGTGTTAGTTTACAAGATATACGATAATGTCATCCAAAATACAGCGTATTTTTAGTACCATGTATAAGGTAGTAATTCAATTCTCGCTACTTGTCCTTCGTAACAAAACAGACATGTGTCATCTACCACTCATAAGATAGCTCATGCGAGCTCTGTTTGGTAAACTCACCTTGATGTCGAGGTTTTGAAATAGTGGTGCTGAGAAATACTGTATTCAGTGTTCCCACACGTAGGGGAATTTCCCTATGGTAGGGGAAAACAGGGTCTTGTAGGGAATAGGGAAAACTTACGAGGAAATTACGCAATTGTAGGGGAAAATCCATAAAGTTGTAGGGACTTTGCAAAATCATGTAAATCAAGTTATTTTCATTGAATTCTTTTCGGAATTTGAGCTTTCGCTTGTTGCTGTCACATTACTGCAATTGAAATATTTGTCACGATACGCTATTTTTTCTACTCATTCATTGAAAGCTGGCTTCTCTGCGTCATAACATTCCTTTTCTACTGACTGGTAACCTCATTAGGTTTGGTTCCATTAAAAAGTAAAGCAAAATTGAGTCGTATCTTTTTTTTATTCTGCTGTTCACATTGCCCTTCTGGTGACAGATTACACAGTTACAATGCATGGAGGGAACCTTATTTTACAAAAGAGTTTTGTTTTGACAATTGTCTGCTTCTAAGTTTCTTCTAATTTTTCCAAACAATAAAATAACTTTTCCATTTTAGATTGTTTTGTAGGGAATGTAGGGGAAACTCTTGAAAGTGTTTTCGCCAGTTTTATTTCAATGCCTAGTAGAACCAACATGTATTCTTTTCATATTTAGTAGTAAATTAGCTCTTAAGCAATAAATCCTGTCATGAAATGAGAATTAAATGTGCTAAGAATCACGAGTATATCGGAACAAAATCAACATCCCACTCATTTTACCATGCCGTTTGAGGTCAAAAGTTTTTATAAAACAATTATTTCAAGAGGAGCTTTTGAAAATTATACAGCAGAGAATTTTCACTCCAAATCCTCAAGTAAGTGATGATGATGATGATTGTGATGGTGGCACTAATGTGTTTGAAGACTCCCTACTCAAGCAAGCTAATTATTTTGATGTTTCACTAGAACAAAACTGTGGATTTGAATTAGATGCTTATATTATAGTGGTAGGAGTACATTATATGAAACATCAGTACCTGAGGCAAAGACAAATAAAAAAGAATATATTTGGAAAAAGATGAATGCAGCTGATGTTGATGCTTCATACACTGGTGCAGCTAATTCCCAATCCTCCAGATGATATCCCATCTCCTTTGGAATACTTTCACTCCTTTGTTGGGAAAAATCTTATGGCAATAATTGCAGAGCAAACAAATATGTACTCAATGCAATGGTTCAAGCAAATGCATTCAAACAGGAGCAGGAAATTGAGCAATTTATTGGAATACTGGTTATAATGTGAATAATAAAGTATCCCCAATACAGGATGTATTGGTCCCATGACATCTATACTCCAGTGATTGCTGATGTAATCAGCCTCACAAGATTTGAGAATCTAAAGAGATTTCTCCACTTTAATGACAATTCCCAAATGCCTGCTGACAATAGTGACAAACTATTTAAGCTGAGACCAATTTTAGATTCCTTCCTTCACAAATGTCGAAGCATACCACATGAAGAGTCACACTCAGTTGATGAGCAAATTGTTCCTACAAAATGCAGGTAAATACCTACCAAAAAAACCCTTCAGTTGGGTTTTTAAATGTGGGCACGGTGTGGTGTGAGTGGAATAATATATGATTTTGAGGTGTACACTGGGAAGCAAAAAGATAATCAAGAATTTGGGAAAATTGGTACAGTTGTAAAGCATCTTCTTAGTAGTTTGCCAAAGAATGCTGGTCACAAAGTCTTTTTTGACAATTTGCTTAGAAGTGTGGAGCTTGTGCAAGGCGTAAAATAAGATGGTATTTTTTTCTGTGGGAACAAGTCATGCAAACAGGCTCCAGGGTGCCTAAAAAGTCCTGAAAAGCAAAATGGAACTAGAGAAACTTGAGCATAGGGCACATGATGTTTGTGTTGACGACAGTTCAAAGACAGTCCTTGTCCGATGGCATGGCAATGGCATTGTAACATTAGTTTCCTTATACATTGGAAGTGAGCTTGGAAATCTTGTCAAGAGATGGAGCAAGGAAAAGGAAACCAAAGTTGATTTCCCATGTCCAAAAACTGTGGCAAAATATAACCAGCACATGGGGAGAGTTGATGTGTGTGACATGCTGCTTGCCCTGTATAGAATTCAGCTTGGTACATGCAAGTGGTACATGCACTTGATGTACTACCTTTGGGAATATGCATAGTGAATAGTTGGCTTTTATGCCGCAGACATTGTGAGCAAAAGAAGCTTCCAAAGAAAAATGTCCTTTCTTTGTTACAGTTTCAATCCAAGGGAGCACATGCATTACTTTTTGATGGGAGAACCAAAGCTGTTTGCAACTCAAAGAAAAGAGGGAGGCCATCACATTCCTCAGTGACAACTGCAAGCCCACCAATCTTAGAAAAGAAGGCCTGAAGCTGCACTACAGCCTCTCCAATTCCTGACAATAATATCAAGCTTGACTGTATAGGACACTGTCCTTTGTTTGGCAAAATGCAACAAATGCAGACATTGCCCTAAGGGCTATTCTTGTGTGTATTGTTTTAAGTGCAATATATAATTGTGGTTAGTTAAGGACTGCAATTGCTTCTATGACTTTCATATGAAAGAATGAACAGTAATGAGTAGGCTTTGATTATGTACATATACCTGTATTGGTATACATGCTTGTATCTACAGAGCTGAATGTTTCTCTATGTTTCATTACACTACAGTACAGTACTATTTATTGTTTTAAAGTATTTTCAGATTTCACTACATCCAAGCATTCAGATTTACTACCTAGTACATTTTTAACTTATAGAGATGGAAACATAATGTAGATCAAGGCTTATGGAGAATTGCATGAACATGATAAAGTGAATATCAAGGAGGAAGGGGAGGGGCTGATTACATTTAGCAAATCAGTGAAATTTTGTTGTCACAGATGTGTAGCTGAATTTGCATAGATGACTTGCTATGTAGAAAGAGAACCCTGTTATCAAATGAATATGAACAATAGATGAAAAATTATATTATAAAATGCAGAAGTGGTGACTGTAAAAAATATGGAACAGATTTGTGGAAATGTGATGAGGATGTTGTGAAGGGCCGCAGCGGAGGACTAAAAGGGGCACTGGGCTCTTGTTTCGGGCACTTCCGTTGCGCCTTCTCGGCATGCTCTCCCTATGCCTTCATTATATACGACTATTGTAGCGTGTATATGTTGCAGATGTCACAGAGGATCTTAGAATTGCATTGGACTTGAGAGGAGTAGAGTATAAATTGATTATAATGTAAATAGCTTGTATTTGATTAATTAGGAAAAATTTCACATATAGTCCTTTTCTTGTCCCACGCTCGCCCAATTTACAACAGAGGATATAGCTGGAAAGAAAAAAGAAGAAGATACATGGGAGTGCTGAAAGAAACTATGTTAGCAAGTTTTATTACAGATATTGTAGATAGATGATGGTAAAATCAGAATGATATGCTGAACTGAACCACTTTGTTACACCCTCTTGAATTACAGATTCAATCAGATGGCGAAATCTATTTATTCACCACATCTTCTTAATGTTGTTCTACACCAACAAATTCGTTCACCTATAAATGAACCTATTTCCAATTTTCAAAATTAATTCACTTTTATTGTACAAAGTGTGATACAAAAATGCTACAATAATATTTTTTAATCAAAATATGATTTTTAAGAAGTAAAAGGTTAAGCCGATAACCAAGAAGCTAGACGATCTTCCAACAAACAGGATTTTAATAGTTTGAACATCGGCCTACGCCAAGAGATAGCGCACATGGAAGCGAAGGTTGATCAGATTGTAAGTGAGCTTAATGATGTCCAGCAATATCTTAGGAGATACGATCTTCGCATATTTAGTACAATTTCAGTGAAGAAACAGCTAAAATCGTTAAAATTAGAAATAACGGGTAATGAATGCGAGCTCGTTTCTGTTAAACTGATAGTCGAATTTACGAAACAAGTTGTCAGTTGCGCCTTTTATCGCCCACCATCTTCTACCTTCGAAATAATGGAAAATTTGAAAGACGCATTATTGCAAGGGCTTGTATGCAAGAATGTTATACTTCTTCTAAGCGGCGATTTTAATTACCGGATATCGATTGGGAGAAAAACGCATTAAAGGAAAATCTTTCACACCACAGAGAATCTAGGCCATTTTTGGACACTATTTCAGAGCTAGGTTTAAGGCAGTTTGTTTATTTCCCAACAAGGGGAGATAATATGCTTGATCTGATTTTAGCCACCAAGGAGTTTAGCGTAAGCAATGTTTTGTCGTGTCCCGGTGTTTTTGATCACGACATGATAGCATACAATTTTTACGCAAAAGCAGAAAAGTCATTAACAGAACCAGAAAATTTTACCTTTTTCATAATGGTGACGTAACTGGTCTTAGAAGCTGCTTGCAGAATAAAAATTCTCATTTCAGACTGCATCTTTCATCCATGAATGTTGAGACCCAGTGGGGCCAATGGGTACATTTTAAAAGCAAGTTATTTGATGTTGTTGATAAAAATGTCCCTTCCAAAGTTTTAAGGTCAAACTCTGGTATCCCCTGGGTCAACTCCAGAATTCGCCGTGAAATACGTAAAAGGCAAAGAGATCAAGATCTCTTTCTGATACTCAAACATTCAAAAATCAGAAAAGGAGATGAAAGAACTTGATAAATATTGCCCATAGGAATATGTCAATAACTATACGATGAATATGGCAATAAACAATGAAGGTCTCAAAACACAGCAATTTTGGAAGTATATCAAATCAAAAAGGTCTTAAAAATCGTCTGTTAAATGTCTGATAAAAAATACTCAAGTATTTACAAAGCCGAAGGATATTTTAAACATTTTGAATGATACTTTCTTTGAAGCTGTCAACCAAGACTCAGGTGATAATGGCAATCTATAATAACAATAATAATCAATTTCTTTATCTATCAAATATCCCTCAAATGCTTAACATTGAGGTAACGTTTCAAGGCGTAAAAAGCTAATCGATGGACTTCATTCTAAAATGTCACCAGGGCCTGATAACGTAAGCACTGGTATTCTCAAACTAATTCCAAATGAAGCAGCAAATTTTCTCTGGAAGCTATTTTTAAAAATTCGTTAGTAACCTCGGAACTACAAGATGAATGGAAGATGGCGAATATTACCCCTCTTCACAAAAGAGGCGCGAAAAGTAACCCATCAAATTATGGACCAGTTCCACTCACGTCAATTCCCTGTAAACTTCTTGAGCATATAATAAAATCTTCTATGTACAATCATCTGGAAAAATACAGCTTTATTACAAGCAAGCAACACGGTTTCAGGAAGCACTATTCCTGCACAACACAGCTTTTATCTCTTCTTCACAATTTATGCCAAGCAATAAACTCTAAAGGCCAAACTGACATTATTTTTCTTGATTTTTCAACGGCCTTTGACAAAGTTTCACAGAAAACTATGAGGTGCCATACAAGAAAAAATAAGTCATTTCAAGTATATGGGTCATTTTCGCACATATACAGGTCATTTCCATATATATATATAGGTCATTGCTTGCAAATATATATGGCTACTGCGCTTCAAGAATGTATGGTTACTGCGCTTCAAGCATATATGGCTACTGCGCTTCAAATATATATGGCTACTGCGCTTCAAGCATATATGGCTACTGCGCTTCAAGCATATATGGCTACTGCG
>WIPJ01027381.1:234300-255300 GCA_018155075.1 Cassiopea andromeda | reverse complement strand
CATCATCATCATCATCATCATCATCATCATCATCATCATCACTTTATGTCCTTCCTTTCCGACAACATCAGAAGAAAAGCAGGAAAAGATCAGAAGCGAAGTACCATCCAAACTAAAAGATAGAAATCCAATTGTAAATAACAGCAAAACAGAAGAATATGAAGTGCACAGGGAAGGAAGTGATGACTGGCATAAGTGCAAATACCTAGGGAGCCATCTACACACAGAAAGCAACATAAAGAGAAGGAAAATACTTGCCCAGTCTGCTTACAACAAATTGAAAGATACCTTTGAGAGCAAGAAGGTATCAGTAGCAACCACGAACAGACTACTGACAAGCCATGTGCAGAGCATCTTCCAATACAACAGCAAACTGTGGAAAATAACACAGAAGGTAGAGAGTGTAATAGACGTCTTTCAAAACAACCTGCTCAGACAAATACTGAATATAAAGTGGCCAAAGAAGATCTCAAACGAAAAGTTGTACCAAATCACGAAGCAGAAACCATGGAGCATAGAGGTAAAAAGAAGAAGACTGAATTGGTATGGACATATGGCTAGATTACCAGAGAAAACACCAGCAAAAAGGGCCCTAAGAGAATTCCAGAGATATGTGAGAAAGCCAAGAGGAAGGACAAAGACAACATGGGTTGAAACAGTAGAAAAAGACATGAACAGAGTAAAGGTGGTGGTTTTAGATGGTGGTGGGAAAAAGAGACAGGCAGATTTAGAAATGAAGGCACAAAATAAAAGCACATGGTTAACCCTGACTCGGCGCGCTATGTCTTCATAGGAGACGGAGAAGCGTACTAGAGAGAGAGAGATTTCCCAATACTATGGGGTTGGATGGGATATGAACCGCCTCCACTGGTTCCTGTCCCTTGCCATCTCTTCATTGATGCAGAGCTCTCCCATATCTTCCTCCACTCCTTTTCTCCAGGTCTTCTTTGGCCTGCCCACTGGCCTAATGCCTTTTACCTCAAAATTCATTGCTCACTTCACTATATGGCCTTCATCTCTTCTCACCACATGGCTGAAGCATCTCAATATTTGTTCACCTTGGGTCACTAGCAGTCTTGCCAGCTCTCTCCATTTCCTCCAAGCAATGGCAATCCTTGCTCTTACAGCACACTCTGCTCCTCCTTCTCCTCTCATCACATCCCAGAGGTAGCAGAACTCATCCACTATTTTCACATGATCTTCGCCAACCAGTACCTTTTGAGCATCTTCCTCCTGCCTGCCTCCACCAACACACTTTGGGCATCTAAAACCATCTGCTGCTCTTCTCACATCTTGGAGACCTGAGCATCGCTGGTGACACCATCTTTCACACTCCCTACAAAAAACTGAGTTTTGCCCCACCCCTTTGCCACAGCATCCACATGGGTACCTTCCTCTTTCTAGGGGCACTGCTGGTTTCCTTCTGAGTACCATCATCTTTGTCTTCTCCATGTTCACCTTCAGCCCTCTCTTCTCCATTCCCCTCTTCCATGCACTGAACCACTGAACCTCTCCACCACCTCCTCCTCTACTTCTGCCATTAAAACACGATCATCAGCATATAGCAATTCCTTCAGATTTTCTCCTCTCTCTTCCTTTGTAGCCTCTTGCATCACCACTATAAATAGCAGTGGGCTGAGTGCTGACCCTTGGTGGACTCTCACTTCTATACTGAACACAATGCCATTACTAGAATTATTAAATTTTCTGGAACTTTCTGTCTTCTCAGGGCCTACACAGTCATCTCTCTTGGCACTCTATCAATTTGACAAAAACATGAGCCTACTTTTAGCCATCAAATTTTGGTTTAACATATAAGAGTAATATTTGGCAACAATGACTCTCAACTGGATGTGTGATTGAGTATAAATTAGAATTTTAAAATTTTCTGATTTCCTTGGTTATTGGAAAAATCTTTCTTTGTCCTGCAATTTCCCCCATGTTCCCGATTTGATGGCAATCAGGGGCAAAACTAGGGTGCTTCTATTGGGGGAAGTGAGAAATGGCATTACCCATCAATTGCTAAGTGCATGTCATACCTAAAAGCCAATTTGAGAAGAACATAAATTAAAGCATGTTGACTGGTGCAATTTGATCAGGGGCTATAACCCCATGTCTAAAAATGTTAGCTCCCCTATCAGAAGGCAAAAAAATTTCTTCTGAGACTTTTGGCATTCATAGTACCTTGAGAACCATATTTTAGCTCCCTTCTCAGAAGAGTCAGCCCGGCCCCCATCTGAATGTTCCTATCCCTACACTTGTTTAGAAAATGAGTGTGGTCCAACATTGAACTTAAATGATATGCATGAGAGAAAATAAAAGCGAACGTTTCATCTATAGGTCAAAAGTTTATCCCAAAATGAAAAAATCTTAGTGTTATCTCAAAACACTAAATCTAGATTCTACTCTACAGTTACATAAGGGGAGCTCTTTTTGATGTTGGTAGATAAGGACAACTATAGCTTTGTAGCAAATACATTGCCACAATGTCTTTTGCTTAGAATGCTTTTGAAATTCTACATCAACTAGATATACCCTAAATTTGAGAGACTCAGTAACTAACTCTAGGCCTTGCTTATGACCCCAGGAGAAATATTATGTGCCAAAGGAGGAGCATCTACATTCCAAGTGCTCAGAATTGCCTGACCAATATAGCAGCAGCCAAAAAATTGCCTGACAAATTACTCATTTTTTATGATTGTTAGGAGGGTGCTTCACCCCCATACCCCAAGGATTTTCACTCCTGATTGTAAGTCCTTTCTATTTGCAACAGAAATACACATGATTAAGAGTGCATTATCTAGGTGGTACAGGACGACACTATTAAGTCACGTTCTAAACTTAAGAAGACGCTAAAAAGTTATGGGGGTAATAAGTGAAGATTATGTTGCTCAATATCAAATCATAGCACTCATGCCAATCTGCAGAATGTTACACTATTCAATGAGATCTCCAATGTCTGCCAATAGTCCTTGGAACACACATACAGTGTTAGGAATCTTCCACCCTCATCCCATTTTCACAGCAGAAATGAGAATTGTGAACCCCCTTCATACAATGTTGAATTGATAGCCAAAGCCTTTGGCTATTTGGAAAAACACCATTTGTCCCTCCAGTGCTATTCCTATCACCTTTACACAACACAGTTGTATGGCGGAGGGGACTTTGTAGTTCGTCTACAGCATAAATCACAGGAAGTGTTCCAAGACTTTAAGATGTCTGACAAGCATCAAAGAATCTTCTATTGTTTTCTTTTCTGTGATTGCCAAGTGCAGAAATTTGACTGTTTCGACTTTTCATGTATGCATGTCTACAATCCAGCCCTAACCCTAACATGAAAGAAATCTGTCTCGAAGGTATGATGGAGTATGGGTGTGGCCATGTGAGCAACGATTAATGGTGGTAAATAGCTTAATCCTTTAATGAATGCAAGAGGTATGCAGAAAGAATATAAATTCCTTCAAAATTGACAAATCTTGTCACATATCTACAATTTGGACCATCACTTAAGTTCATTGTTGAGTACATGCACGTGAAAAGAATGGTTCTGTATGCTCCTATTACACCTGTATTTTAAAACTGTCAAACTACGCTTGCATCAATTTTCGTTTTGCAAACCCGAGCTCTCTGGCAAACGTGCCATACTCTATAGTCAGGTAGAAATATTCGTATCATACTACAAGAGATTGAGCTATGCTGTAAGAAAGAGGGGGTACTCTGAGAGAAGAGAAAAGGCAGACTGCAAGGAAAAAATAAAAGCGACACCTTGAAATACGACCGTCCAATTCTTCCAGCATTCATGGCCCGTTTAACTGTTACCTGTCCCAATTGCAGCCACGTCCTCTTCAATGGGGTATTATGATGACCTTTGGACTCTAGACGTCTGATGAGAGAGGAGCCCCAGTTTCAAAATGAGGCAACTACTCTCAAATTCCAAATAAAAGGCGAGTCCTAATAGACAGGGGGGTTGGAGAAAATTCTAAAATTTATTAACGGGGGGATGGGTTAAAATAAACTGGGGTCGGAATTAGAGAAATGGCTCTAAATGATTATAAAACGATGGAAGGAACAAAAACAGGTTGTCATAAAGCATAGAGCTAAAATTTATACATAGGCACTCTATGTGAAGAGTAGTAATAAAGAAAGGAAATGAAATGACGTTTTTGGGTTTTCCTTGAAAATTTTATTTCCATTTTTGATTCTTTATGCTCAGCAAATGTCCTTTAAAAGGAAAATTGAAAGTGGAAGGACTGGAAAAAACCTTAATTTCATCCTTGCCCTTATCTCAGCAGCTCTGTGTATGTATACATTTTTGGGAAATAGATCATAAGAGAAAACAAGTACTAACATCATGTACTTCATATATAATATATCAAATATAATATTTACAACATAGAAAATAGAGAATTTTTCCTATTTACTAACCCTGACAACCAAACACTAAATTAAAATAAATAGAATTAGAGAGTTCAAAATACCCCTGACACAGGGGGTACATCAGCAGAGTTGATTAATTTTCCAACATGAGGGTTGTACTTTCAAGTGCCAAATAAATGGGAGGTCCTAATAATCAGGGGGTTGGAAAATATTCTAAAATGTTAACAAACAGGGGGGTCAAAATAAACAGGGGATTGGAACTTGAGAAATGGCTTTACTCTAAGGTGTCAAATAAACATCCCACATTTACTTATTTTTCAATTTTTTCCAACCCCCCAGACCATATTAGGGTCTCCCTGTTTATCAATTTTAAGGACATTGACTTCTTTGCTTCATTTCCTTTCTTTGCTAGTACTATTTATTTCCAATTTTGATGCCAAAATGGTGTACTGCTGTATATATTTTAGTTTCATACTCTATGACAACCTGTTTTTGTTCTTTCCCTCCTTGCATAATCAATTTACTCCTTTTCTCAAATTCCAACCCACTGCTTCCTAAATATCAGAATTTTTTCCAACTCTCGTCTATTAGGCCCCCTGACTTATGTGGCACTTGAGAGTAAATGATTACAAGGTGATGGAAAGAACAAAAACAGGTTATCATAAAGCATAGGGCTAAAACATACAGAAGCACTCTATTTTGCCTTCAATATTGGGTGTGAATAGTACTAACAAAGAAATGTAATGAAAACAGGGGTTTCTAAAAAAGTCAATTTCTTCAAAATTAATAAATTGGGGTCCTAATAAGGTCCTGGGGGTTGGAAAAAATTAATAAGTAGGGGGAATTTTATTTGGCACCTGAGAGTAGCCTGCTCTGCCACCCTCTGGTGATGCCCTGAAGTGGAGTACTAAACATTGTGAAGGCTAAAAAAGCATGAAAAGCAATGGCTAAGTATTTTCTGTAATCATGTATGTCAAAAAATGATGAAATTGGGAAGGGATTGGCTGTAGTGAGGCTACTCTTGTGATTTAGAAGCTAGGTCTACAGCATTTAAGGGGCCATCCACATAGTACTTATACAGAATTTTCAACAATGTTAATCCCCTTCCCCCTTCTTCACAAACATACACTTCCTAGATTAGCTCGTCTGCTTATTTATTTTCAAGATTAACCCCTCTCAAATTGTTTTCAGTGTTCAGCTATTTTCAACCTGTTTCTAACAAAATTTCAAAACACAAATTAAGATGAATCATGATTTTTGCAACAGCTTTTTTTGAAGAGCTGTAGCCAACTACTCATATTAGAAGATTGGCACTACTCAAATGATAAGATTGGCACATTCTATCAGTCTGTGCAACTGCTTTCATGTAGAAATCTGATCCAGATTGTTAAATTCAAATGCACTCATAATGTCAGCATGTTGAAAATTGAAGATATATGTGTGGGCAATGAAAATGGAAAAACACCATGGGATTTTTGGTGTAGTTAGGTGCAATGGTGCAGTCGCATTACATATGTACATATTGGCAAGAGCCCCCCCCACGTGCTCAAACATACACCTTTTGCAGAACCCCCTCCCTTTTCTGTGAATAATCTCAGGTGCTTAATGAGCATACCCCCACTTAACAATTTTTTATGTTTTTCCAACCCCCCAGGCTGTATTAGGACCCCCTGTTTATTAATTTTAAATAAATTGACTTTTCTACAAACTCCTCATTTCATTTACTTTTTTACATCAAATTTGCAACACAAAATAGTGTAATTCTGTATATATTTTAGCTTTATGCTTTATGACAACCAGTTTTTGCTCTTTCTGTCATTTTACAATCACTATAAGCCATTTTTCAAATTCTGACCCTGGTGTATTAAATTTTGGAATTTTTTCCAAACTCCCTGTTTATTGTGACTCTCCATTTATTTTGCACTCAAGAGTACATTCTATGTGGATGGCCCCTAAGCTAAGTTGCAACTTCAAAGATCTATAAAAGTAGTTGCAAATAAAGCATGGAATCATTCATAATTAAAATATACAATTGCTGAATGCATGATTAGTAAGCTCTGAAGACAATTAACCCTCGTCATCTGAATCAATGACAATAATTTCATGGCTATCAATGTTCCTTGGTAGTCTATTTGTTTGCCTATCTCTGTCATCAAGACAAGCACCACTACCATCTTTACCATGAACAGCATCTGTAAGTTCTGTTTTCATTACATGCAATACATCTTTAGCTGCAGCCCTGCGTTCCAATTCTTCACAGTGTCCATTTAGATATCTTTCATCTGGAGGGTTCATATTAATGTTGTCTGTGGGAGAATGGTTATCAGATCCTCTAACATAATTTTTGTTTTGGTCTGGTTTTCCTACCTCAGGTAATTCTGCTTCCCCATTAGGTTGCTCCAAGATGCCTTGCACTGTGGAGTTTAGAATTGATGTCTCACAAACTACAGCTGTAAATGAAGCTATCTGATTCTCTCCAGTTGAAGGCTCAGTATCGCAACATTCACTAGACACAACATCCATTACCTCCTCATGACAATCCTCAACTTTCATAGGGATAATTCTATTGTGCTGTTCTATTGTACTGTCATCATTATCTTCGTTATCATCTGTTACAGGATCATTCTCACGGCCATTATATTCTAGCTTTTCATAATAATCAAAAATTTCATTAGTGTTTGACTTTGATATTTTATCATTTCTCTTCAGCTTTTTACTAAGTTCATGATCAGTAAGAGCTGGATCTGCAGCAGAGAAAGCTTTATCTGTCAAGAATGATCCAGAAAATTTTGCAAACTCCCTCTTTCTTTTGCCTTGGAGCTTGCTTCCAATCTCAGCAAAAAGGCTTTTCGCCACATCATACTCTTTTTGAGCTTTCAGCCCAAGCTTGTATGTTGTATTAACATTGCTTACAATTCTCTTCACATCAAAGAAATCTGGAAATCTCTTCTTGCTTTGCAGAAAGATTTCTGCCTCTCTGTTTACTTCAGGGTAAGCAGAAGACGTAAGCTTTATTCTTGAATACTTTTCAACACCAAAAACATACTGCCTTGACCCTTTAAGCTTACAAAGCTGTGAATAGAGTTTGGAGTACTTCATTTTAAGCTTGCTTTCCTCAATATAGCTGCTATCCTCCCTATCCATTTCATCTAGAGTTAACTCTGACTGCATTAGCCTCCTAATTTCCATTTCATAAAAATGAAGTCTGTTTTTCATTGACCTAATTGCCAACTTTCGCTTGTTTTCCTTTTGTTGCAAGGCTGAAGTTCCATCTGTCTCATTTTGAGCACCATAAGTTGATTTTGAAGTAGAAGGCTGTGCACCAATAGCTGAATGATAACCAGCTAAGGTACCATTATGCTGGATGACTGACACTATCACAATATCATTGTCACCACTGTTACAATTGCCTTTACTACAGTCTGTATTTGAATCAGCCATTATAATGCCACTGCTATCATGTTCCAAATTCTCTAAATCTTTAGAACTCTCAGTAACATGTGAATTTGATGACATTGCAGTAGTGAAGCTGCACTGTTGGTCATTGTCATCAACTATGCTTGTGTTTTCCTTGTCATTTTCATTTGGTAGTAAAGAGCTATCTTTTCCCTGTGCATTGGTACTAGGTGCTATACTCTTGAATGGAGAGACAATGTATTGTGCACATAATAGATTTTTACTTCCTGATTCACATGTATCCTGGTTAACAGGCCCAATACCGTTGCAGTCTCCATTAGCAAGTGAGTTTTCAGCATTTTTTCTTTGCAAATCATCAGCCTTTTCATGCACTGCTGAACTGTTGATTGCTCGAGTGTTAAAGAAATCTATTAGCTTTCTTTTTGCATCTTCTAAATCAGTACTAAATTGGGTTGACGATACTTTGAACTTCGGAGGACTAAAAGATGTTGCAGAATTTCTAAGGACGTTTGGAATCACACGATCAATATTTTCTGAACATAAGCATCGATGCACTTCAGTCAAAATATCAATAACATTGTCCCTTTTCAGTTGTAGCAAAACATCATTCATAAACGATATAAAACTGTCACCATTCAAAAAATGAGCACTTGCATTTTGAAAAACAGTCCGTAAGTGCAGCAGATCCTTATTCTCTACACCAAATATCAAACTTCTATCTAAGAGCTTTTCAAATAAATGCACGATAACGTTATCGTTTAGGCCCACTGATGAATCAGTTTCGTTCTCGGAATCTTCATCACTAGATATTTCAATACACTTAGATGATACTGAAGAGGCAGTTGCCATGAGTATTCCTCACAAATAATCGAAAGAAAACTTGCTACATCTTCAAGCAAACCTCAATGTAATTTTAGCGCCATTAATCACCTATTCCAGTGCGTGGTTGCTGTTCGTAAAATCTATTCCAATGACACCTCCATTGTATTCCTTTCAATGACGTCAAAGAAAGTCCCGGATGCTAGAATGGCCTAATACGGTAACATAGATAGCCTAATATGGCTATAACCTTTCCACTGTAGCATCGCAACAACAAATATGCAAATTAGAGGAAGTGACGTCACACAACTGTCAATGATTACAGTATTTAATGGGACTCTCTACTTTGCAAACATTAACAAATGTAAGAAACTATGGTGCTGACTTACTTTCGAATTTATTTGTCATTTTTATTCTCATCCTTTTTTGTTGGGAGCAAAAGATAGTGGCTGGAGGTTGACTTATTTCTTTGCTGTTTCCTGGTTTTAATTTGATGATTGAGTTGATTTGAAGTTAGATATTTTTGAGTTAAAACCTCTTTAGAAAATGAGGGCACTGACAACACCCAAGATCAGCTACTACATCATCATTGCCCTCCAAAAAGAGAAAGATAAGAGAAGGCTATCATGCTCATTCTACTAAAATCAGCACAGATGCAAAGGCACTGTAATTACAAGATGAACCAGATATTTTAAAAACAGAGCACGTATCACTTTCATTGAAAGAAAAAGTAAAAACTTTGCAACATATCAATAATGAAATATTCAATCTTATTAACAACATTGATGTGGAAGCTGATGTAATAATTTATGAAGAGCTTAGATCTGAAATCCAATCTTTTAATCGTCAAGTTAGATGCAAAAACGGAGGCTTTAAAGAGCAAAGCCAAAAATCATTCTAGCTCAACTGTCTTACAGCCTAGTCATAGCAACTCTGGCATAGGTGTAGCGATTAAGCAAAATAAAACAAAGCTGCCGAAATTGCAGCTTCCGAAGTATGAAGGAGATCCAAAAAATTGGCAAGAATGGTGGGATACCTTTGAAATCATGCATAAAAGCACAACTCTTACAGCAGTAGACAAATTCAGGCATTTGAAAACTTTGCTAGAAGGGCCTGCAGCAAAAGCAATCCCAGGTACTCAAATGACTAACAGTAATTATGAAGAGGCCGTAGACATTGTCGGAAAATAACAAACTTTGTGTGCGACAGCTTTTGCAAAAAGCATGCTGCGTGCATTAATGCTTGATTATTTAGGTTGGACATCGGTTTGTTTTGTATAGTTAGGATAGTAAGGGCCTGAACTGGGAACCTAGACGTGAGAGAGTTTAAGGATTAAGAATGTAGTGACTATTTCCATAGATCGAATCTTTAAGTACTTATTTTTTGAATTAATGTACGGGGTTTCCTTAGAAATTAGTCCGCCGAGCCGGATTTGTTTAGGATGGAAAATTGGGAGAAGTTGAGAAGGATTCAAAAAGCCAAACAAAAGTGCCTTTCGGACGTGCAGAACGATGCGTATTATTTATTGAGGTCCTCTAACCCAGCTCAAAAAGCACGCTTATGACACCAATTGGTGAAACTTCAACAGAGACTTGAAGATATTAATAAAGTGAATGAAGAAATTCTGAATATATTGAAAGGTGAAGGTGAAATAGAACATGAAATAAGAGACGCTGCGCAATTTAGAGATTTTATATATGACACGGTTGTGACAACCGAGGTGATTTTAAAGAGATTTGAGAATAAGACTATGCAACCCAAGATGGATGCGACAGCAGATCCTAGTTTCTCCATAAAAAATAAAATTACCGAAGGTAGCTTTGAAAAGATTTGACGGAGATCCATATAACTCGCCATTATCCACAGCCCGTAGTTAATGGTGGGAGCATGCGCAGATATGAGAAATTAGATATCAACATTTTGAGTCAAGACTTTTGCAATACCAATTCAATGTACTTTCACAGTATTGCACCACAACGTCCTTAAAAAACACTATGTCTTTCTTGGCAAACACTTTGTTCATCACCGATGAATAGGCTTACTTCCACACTACCATTTCTCCCCATATTGCCATTGTGAATTTGAACTCTTGGTGCCAAACCAAACGAACATTATGCATCACAGTTGACATGCTGACAATCACTACTCGAATCATACTACTCATCTTTCCTAATCATTCAATTGCCACTCCATCCAGTTGATCACGGATACAGTACCTGCTGTTCATTTCTTGGCACATACTAGTTGTTGCCACTAGCAACTCAGCTAACCACCTTATTCTTTGAGGTGTGACCTGAATCTACTGAGAAGGACAGGATGGCTATTGCAAGCTGCAATTAACCTTAACCTTAATTCTCTCCATGCCATGAGGGACATAAGGCTTTAACGTCTTTCTTCTATCAAGCCCAGTCTGCAGCAGCACGCCTTACATCACCCCAATTTGTCCATTCGAGGCATTCTTATTCTTTCTCCACCACTCGCCTTCACATTGTTTTTGGCCTTCCTCTATTTCTCTTTCCGTCTGGCCTCCAGTCCAGTGCCATTGCACAGTCGCCGTGGTGCCTCATCCGCATGACTTGTCCGATCCAATTCCACCTTCGTCTTCTAACTTCTTCGCTAACGGCCGTCAATTCAGCCCTTTCAAGCACTTCTCTGTTGGGGACATGCTGTTGCCATCTTATTTTATACAATCCTCTCAGGCATCTCATTTGGAAGACATCCAGTTTTGTCTCTTCCCCCTTTGTTAATTTCCATGTTTCGCTTCCGTACAATAGGACCGATAGAATCAGGCTCTTGAATAGGATTACTTTTGTTCTGTTAGTGATGCCACTGGTATTCCATATGTTTGCCAGTTGTTTCATCTGTCCACTTGCTAGGGCAATTCTTTTCTTGATGTCAGCTAATATATCACTTTTGTTACTTACGTTTGCATCTAGATAAATGAATCTCTCTACTTCTTCTATTTTGTTGTTTTCTACTTTCAGTTTTTCATCATATTTGCTGTTGGCTATCATCACTTTACATTTTTTGCGTTGAATTTAAGTCCAACTTTAGCAGCATTCTCTATGAGGCTATCTGTCTTGCTCTGTAGGTGCTTCATTGATGAAGATAGAAGGGCTAAGTCATCCGCAAAGTCAAGATCTTCCAACATGTCTTCTGCGTTCCATTGACTTCCTGTTTCTTTTCCTTCTACTGTTTTTGCTTTACCCAGTCAACTATTAGTAGGAATAGGAGCCCTGACATGCAGCAATCTTGTTTTACGCCAGTCGTTACTTGAAACCATTCTGTTGTATTACCTTCATCTATGACTGAGCATTGGAAGTTTTCATATAGAGTCTTTACTAATTGTATTGTTTTCTTCGGTATTCCATATTGACGCATGATTATCCATAGGCCGTCGCGATGTATTGAATCGAAGGCCTTTTCAAAGTCAACGAAGTGAATGCATAGTGTGGCCTTCCATTCGTTAGTTTGTTCCAGTATGCTTCTTAGCACGAAGATTTGGTTTATAGTTCCTTTTCCTGCTCTGAAACCAGCGAGGAGTTGACACTTTCTCGTATTCTGTTTATGAGAATTGTGCCTAACACTTTTCTTGCCAGTGGGAGTAAAGTTATTCCCCTTCAATTTCCGCAGTTTTGTAGATCGCCTCCTTTGGGTATTTTGCATATGAGTCCTTTAGTCCACTGTGTAGGAACTACTTCAGTCTCCCATATTAGCTTGAATAATCTTTGCAGTTCTTTACTCATTTGCTCTATGTCTGCTTTCAGCATTTCAGTTGTGATCTGGTCTATCCCTGGCGGATACTATCATCCCATCTAAAGGAATCCATGAACATTGTGAACGTCTTGAGAAGGTTTTGACATGCCTATGCCAGCACAACTTAAGAGTTGAAGCCTCTAAATGATGCTTTGCAGCACCCAAGGTCTTGTGTGTAGGGCACACAGTTTCGGCAAAAGGTATTCATACAGACCCCGCAAATATCAGAGCTGTTTTTGAATTGTCAGAGCCTTCAAGTTTAGAACAAGTTCGGTCATTTTGGGCCTTGCTGGTTATTATCGAAAGTTCATTCCAAATTTTGCCACTGTCACTGTCCCCTTGACAGATCTAACAAAAAAGGGATCTAAATTTGTTTGGGCTGCACCTCAAAAAAAATGCTTTTTCTACGTTAAAACAGCGCTTATGTTCTGCTCGAGTTTTGGCACACCTCAATTCCACAACGAATTTGTGTTGCAGACAGATGCTTCAGATTGTGGACTGGGTGCTGTCCTTGCACAGAAGGACTTTCAGGGTAATGAGCATGTGGTAGCCTATGCTAGTAGGACTCTTAGTGATCAGGAGAAGCATTATTCTGCCATGGAGAAAGAAGCTTTAGCGATTGTTTTTGCCACCCAAAATTTTCGAGTCTACCTTCTAGGCAAACCTTTTCAATTGATAACTGACATTAGAGCCCTTAATTGGCTTCATTCCTTAGAGCCTAAAGGTAGAATTGCACGTTGGGTTATGACTTGCAAGAGTTTTCTTTTACTGTCCAGCATAGAGCAGGAAAGAATAATGCCAATGCTTATGCCCTATCTAGGCTTTGCCCTTGTCGTTAATTAAGCCTCTGAGCCCTACCCCTTTGAAAGATAATGCTGTCTGCTTTGTGCAGCTAACCCCAGTAATTAATCTTCAGGGAGAACAACAGAAAGATAGCTCCCTTCAGCTAGTTCGCCAATTTAAGTCTAATGGAATGCCAAAGCCTCCCTATTTTGCATGGAAATTTGATTCTCAATTACAATCCTATTGGAATTGTTGGGATGAAGTGCACCTTGTTGATGGCCTCCTTGTGCGGTAAGCGAGTAATTTTAGTTCCACAGCATTTGGCTAGTCAGGTGTTGGAGAGTGTGCACTCAGGACCATCAGGAGGGCATATGGGGATTACCAGGACATTGGGTAGGGTGAAAGAACGTTTTTATTGGCCACATATGAAATCGTCTGTTCAGTCATATATAAGTTCATGCAAGGAATGTATTGAAAGTAAGACCTCTTGTGCTAGAAAACAAGCCCCACTTCAGCCAATGGTAATTAGAGAACCTTTTACTTTTTGGGCCATGGACTACATGGGGCCTCTCCCTGGAACAGCCAGGGGAAATAAACACATACTTGTTGTTGGTGATCACTTTACAAAATGGTGTGAAGCATTCCCAACGCAAGATCAGAAAGTAGACTGTTGCCAATGTTCTAGTATCAAGGCTATTCTCTCACTTCGGACCCCCACAAGTTCGTCATTCTGACTAGGGCACTAACTTCGAAAGCAATTTGATCAAAAGTATATGTGACCTCATGGGTATTCAGAAAACCAGAACTACAGCATACCACCCCCAAGGGTATGTTCTTCTGGTATCACCAGAAAACCAGACCACAATGTATGTTGACTTAGTGCAATCAGAAACAATCAGCAGTTGCCCGCATTACTTTTGACTCAGGAAGCCAAAGATCATATATTTCACAGCGTTTACAAGATCATCTGTCCCTGCCCACGATTGGAAATGAAATACTAATGATAAAGACTTTTGGGAAAGATAAATGGCGAACTCAGTCTTATGACATCACGCAGTTTAGTGTGCAAAGCCCATACTGGGATACAACTTTGTTCATGACAGCTAATGTTGTCCCTGTCGTTTGTGCACCATTGAGAAATCAGCAATTAACTTTTGCTGTTCAAGCTTACCTGCATCTTAGGGGGCTCCCATCCGCTGATTTTGATGGAGACTTTCATATCATATTCCGCTGCATAAAATGGTAACCGCACTTAAAAAGGTAGTTTCAACTAGCTAGCCTGATCATAATAACACAAATTACTAACAATAATAAGAGTTACAACAAAGACAACAACAACAAAACTACTATGGATTCTATCTTAGATGGAAAGAAGTTCTGGACTATTCCATTGCTTGTTTCTACAGCAAAAGATATAATAAGTCATTTGAATGATAGTATAAGAGAGTTTTGAGATTAGTTAGCACCGGTGCCCCATATCAACAGCTAGAGCATCATACACCTCAGTAAAATTCATAATTCATAATTCATAAAACATTATTTACAGTTGGATTTACATAGTTACACGTACTAATTGATTCCAACTAAAACTGAAACTAAAATACTTAACAAATTAATATATATAGAAAATAATTATGTGCATATTCTGCAGGTGCACTTATCACCAGTCCACGATTTTATTTGATTTTTGAATGCTGCAAGGGTTGGAATTTGTTTGATTTTATCACTGAGTGTGTTCCAGAGAAGACTTCCCCTGAAAGAAAGTGACTCTGAGTCATAACGTTTATTGATCTTTGGAAGTTTACAGAGGTCTTTGGTTCTTAGGTCGTACGTTATTTCTTTCCTCTCGTGGAATTCCCATAGATATGACGGGTTCAAATTTTTCATTGACTTGTATATTTCAGTCATTAGTTTTTGGAGATTTTTTACATGAACAGTTTGGCTGTTATCTCTGTGTAATAATAGTTGGAAAGAGGAATCATAGTCCTGGTAGAGTACCCGCAGACAACGTTTGTGTGTTCTGTTTATTTCAACGTTTGCAGCATCACTACAAAAAAGCCACACCAGAGGGCAATAGTTAAAATTCGATAGGATTATGGTGTTACAGATTTTTTTTGCTTGATCCGAGGAGAGATACGAATTCAACCTAGCAAAGGCGCTGACTTTCTGATTAACTTTTACACAAAGTTCGTGTATGTGTTTGTTGAACTTGAGCTTGTTATCAATCTGAATCCCTAGGAGTTTCACTGCGTGTGTAGCAGGTAATTTTTTTCCTCCTATGTTAAGGCGTAGGCACCTTTGATCACTTAGACCAAGGAACATGATCTGGAATTTTTCAGGATTTGCTATCATTCCATTTTTTGCAAACCAGTCTAATAGAAGACCTAGGTCATTTTCCAATTTGATTACAATTTCTTGTATCGTATTACCACATGCAAATATGGTATTATCGTCAGCAAAATTGCATATCCCGGATTTTAGGCTCATGAGGAATAAGTCATTTATAAAGATATTAAAAAAAATAAACGTAAATCTTGCTATCAGGTAAGACAAGAGCAAAATAGATTTAGTAAAGATGGGCGGATCTTTCGCGTTGTAGCATACGTTTTACATTTTATCGAGAATTGCAAAAATAAAGATTCCAGAAAGAACAAAGACTTAACAGCAGCTGACATAAGCAAAGCAGAGAAGATCTTTATAAAGCAAGCACAATCAACTTTTGAAGGACAATATTTAGACAAAATAGCACGGCCATTATTTGTATTTAAAGGCAAAGGCGGTTTGCTTAGATGCAAAGGAAGATTGAACAACTCGAGTCTTGATCTAGAGGCCAGGAATCCAATAATTAAACCCCGAAATAAAATTCTTGCAGATTTAATTATTATGCAAAGTCACGAGAATGTGCTTTAGAATGGAGTGAAGGAAACATTGATGGGATTAAGATCACGTTTTTGGATTATAAAAGGGCGGCAGTTAGTAAAGAAAATCGTTCATGCTTACAAATTATGTACTCATATGCAAAGATTGTCATATGGGCACCCCGAAACAAGTCAATTGTCAGAGTTTCGTATCAAGAAAGATCTTGCCTTTACATCCGTAGGAATTGATTTTGCCAGTATTGTACCTTTATTTGAATGAGCTTGAAGAACCACTCACTCCATCACATCTAGTAATAGGAAAGCGGTTACTAAGCATACCAGGATACAACAGCGAGGAAGAAAATTTTTCAAATGAGACCCCATATGATGCACGCAAACGTGAACAGTACTTATCAAGGGTAATGACACATTACTGGCGCAGATGGAGAAGAGCATATCTTGTGGACTTACGAGAGTATCAAAGAATACAAGGGCAGGGATTAACAATGGAGATGTTGCCACAATTGAGAGTGAGAACAACAGGAATAGACTTTTATGGAAGCTCGGTAGAGTTGAGGAGTTAATCAGGGGAAGAGATAATAATATTCGAGGTGCAAGAGTGCCAATAGCCAACAGAAATTACATATACTGACCTCTGCAGAAGCTATTCCCATCGGAACTGTTTCAAGGTGTGGATAAGAATGAGACTGAAGCTTGCCACCAGGTAACTACTGAAGAGAAAAGCAGAGGAAAGGTAGCGGAACTGGCAAGCAAGAGGATGCAGATCATTGAACAGCTAGAGGTAGAAAGCAATGCTGAGATAACTCAATAACGTTGATAGTAGCTGGTCAAGGGGAGAGTGTAAGAAATTATGGTGCTGCTTTGCTTTCAAAGTTATTTGTCACCTTTATTCTTATCCTTTTTTGTTGTGAGCAAGTATTAGTGGCTGGAGGCTGATTTATTTCATTGTTGTTTATTGTTTTTAATTTGTTGATTGAGTTGATTTGAAGTAGTCGGTGTATGAGAGTTGAAGCAAGAAGTACCTTTGATAGCGTATGGATGGAATCGTGCATTAGTTGAAGATAATAAAGAACAATGTGATAACAATAAAGACGAAGAAGACGACGACTCAAGACCAAGTAAAATTGAAAATTTTCTCTTTCTTGCTTGGACAATCGAACCCTTTGGGTTATTAGTCGATTTTTATACTCTTTTATTGAAATTAATACAATCCTCTTGAACGAGAAAATCAGCGATATTTCTCACAACAAATGCTGAGCTTGAAAAAAAATGTTTTCAACTATATTCAGTGTAGACTAGCTGGCAACCATAGTCATATGTGTGGCCATATTGGCATCACACTTACAAAGACATACAAAACTGCAGTCATGGCAATAGGGCACTACAAAGATATCATTGCACTCATGACAATAGGAAAAATGTGTGACAGGTGACAGTCATACACTGCTTCTTATGACCATTGGCACTGAAAGCAGACAACGACTGGAGAGCTTTCAAGAAGTAAAAGAATTAATCAAGATCTGTAAATGAGGCTATAGTAAGATCCTAAAAAAAAATTAAATTGGAAATAGTTTATTACTTGTTTGTTCTAGTTATTTTTATCTTTTTTGTTAAAATTTTGTATTATTATAAATAGTGGGTATGAATTAGTTTAGCAAATTATATGTATGTACAACTAACTTTAAAGAATTTTACCATAATAATAATAATAATTTTTTCAAACTTCATTATATTGAATAACATATTATATACTACAAATGTAAACCTCTCTCTAATAAGGTAGTCTACAAGTGTTTGGTACAAAATGTTGTTAAATGTCATACTCATTGTGGACAGAGGAGTCAGATGAGGGGTTAGAAAGAATGTAGGTCAGGAGAGGTCCATGGCTTATTGTGGCAGCAGAAGATGTAGTTGGTTGTGCAAATGGCGATGTTTGTGATTTTAGAAATGATATATTTTTGGCGACGGCTTTCAAGCTTCAATTCATTGCACATGTCCATGAACTTTGTACAAAATTGATCATATATGTCTAAGCAGCCTAAAGATAAGCTTATGAATTTAACCTTCTGGTAAAACTTTCTGAGATTTTTCACAAGAGTGGAGTATTCTGCTTCTTTGCGCTCTGTGTTGCATTTAACATTGGTTTCAAAACCAATAGTTAGTTCTAGAGTGTGCAAAATTTTGTCAGCAGTTTCTAAGAGAAGGTCCGGAAGTAAAGTATATCCAGTGATTATGCTTAGAGATGGAAATGATGGAAGGTCTACGAACAGAGTACCACCCTTGACAGATTGCAATACTGCAAAATTCAAAACAGAATTGTGGCGCCAAGAATACCGACCCTCCTCAAGATATACCTTGCATCCAGCAACGACATGCAGTAATGATTCTTGTGAAAGTTTCCACAAGAGAAGGTTTTTACGAGTTGCAAGTGTGTTGTTCATGTAGCGTACAGTGAAATTAAAGACGTTTTTAGGCAAATTACCTTGGACTGATGACCACGTTGATGTTAGTCGTGGAAGAGAATTGTTAAATACCGCAGAAAGAATAGCACCTTGAGAAGAAAGCTCGTGTTGGATCCTCTGGATATTGTCACTACGGACAGCTTTCACAACCTGCTTGGTGTTTTGATAAATTTCGTACTGTATGTTTGATCAACTACCGGTATTTTCCCATAGAGACTTAATGTTATCATTTGGAGATGACTTCAAGGTGTTATGTATGACTGTTTGACATTGGAGAAATTTTGTAGAAGGAAGTTAGAGGTTTCGACAGAATTTAGATTTATAAAGAGAGATGACTAATTGTAGCACTGATAGAAAAGTCTAGCCAAATGCGTACATATGAGATCAGGGTATTGTTAAGATTTTGAATCACCCATGTTTTTGAGATATCTGCAACTGTGAAGTGCCAAGACAATTTAGAGAGAACGCATTTTTGGTAAAGCAAAAGTTTGCTTTTTGGATGGATATTCAAGGAATCAAGTTGCTGTAGAAGATCTGTAAGAGTTGCCTTAGCATCCAACTGGTGTTGCTTGTTGGACATTTCACAATCAAAGTATCGGCAAAGGTATCTGAATGATTCACCAATTTTAATAGCAGGAATATGTTGATTATTAATCAAGAGATTAGGAGTGAACTGCAAAGATCTGGTAGAGAACTTCTTTACTCCAAAGGTGGAGCATTTATCAACTCGGACAATCATATTCGCCCATTGGCACCATCTCGTGAAACAGTTTAACAGTAGCTGATTTTCCTTTTCATTAGTTGTGATAACAGCAGCGGCAAATTGGCACCAATGAACTGGATTAAACACTGCACCACGTTCACTAACTGGAGAGAAGCCTAGTTGCTTGAAATTATCTGATTTAACAAGTTAGATAAGAGTTGAAACACATATTGAACAGTACAGGACTTAAACAATCACCTTGCAGAACACCTCTTTTAACTGGAATAAAAGGAGTTGCAAAGTCTTTAGATACAACAGAAGTATGAAAGTCTTGGTAAAGGCTAACTATCAATTGCTGGATTTCGTCTGGAAAGTAGTGATATTCCACAATTCTTGGAATCAACTTAAGATGTACCTCACCAAAGCGTTCTTATAGTCAAGAGGTGTAATTTAAGTGAGCTTGGCTTGACGCGAGCTTTTTTTATCATATAAGCCATTTGTGAGGTGTGCTTAGGAGTGCCAGATAATTTGCTTGTAAAGTCCTTTTGTATGACATGTTCAATGTAATTATTTCGTATAAGAAAATCGTATAGGGCATCTCTAAT
The DNA here is from genome assembly GCA_018155075.1 of Cassiopea andromeda. Taxonomy (NCBI): domain Eukaryota; kingdom Metazoa; phylum Cnidaria; class Scyphozoa; order Rhizostomeae; family Cassiopeidae; genus Cassiopea; species Cassiopea andromeda. Next base: position 235,499 of record WIPJ01027381.1, on the reverse strand, counting down.
GCACGAGGTAAAGACCTTTAATGGCACTGATTGAAGGCTTATGGGTTTAAAAGTTGAGGGATCATCAGATCCTTTCTTGTATACAAGAACGATACACGCCCTTTTCCAGACAGCAGGAACTTTTTTGTTTATCCAAATGTAGCGAATAATTTCACTTAGTTGTTAACGTAGGTATGGGCATCGCTTGAAGAAAATTATAGAGAATTTGTCAAGGGGATATGGGGAACCAGACGCCTTCATATGACGGATGATATGTGTGACTTGCTGGTATGAAAGTGGGGTAAGATCGAAAGCTGATGCGGGTTTGTTGAAAGTAGGTATCCTGTCAGGTAAACTAAAGATTTTCCCAGGTGAGGTAGCAGAAAAAAACTTTGTGAAGAAGTCTGTGCACTGTTGCTTGGAAAATTGAAGAGAAGGAGAGTTGTTACATTGAAAAGTGGTCTTTACATAGCCCCAAAAATTATTACAAATATATTTATGATCATTAGATCGTCTTTGTAGTTCCTTCTCGGCTTTGTTAATGCATGTCCTAATAAGGTGAGAGACAAATTTTATTTCAGTTACTGCAGCGTTAGAGAGATTTAGTGACTTCAATTGCATCTTTAATTCTTGACAGAGTAGCAATCATACTTGGCTTGTAAATCATTATGGCATTCATTTCTGACCAAGTCACAAGTACTTTGGAAATATTTATAAATCTCCTGTATTCAAATGTTCAAGGACGGACTCTATGTTTTGAGAATCAATTTCGACACCTCCAAGTTGGGCTCTAAAATATTCGTTTGCAATTTTCCATTCATTATCGGACGTAAAAGACGTATTCCAGGTTTGAATTCTACGCCACCAGGATCATTAGGCTGCTATTTCTAAAATGTCTTCATTTGAAGCTATCTCGTCTACTAATTCTTCATAGAGATTTCCACGAAGGCCTACAATAACTCTACAGCGCCTCTGGTGTGTTTTGAGCCCTCTAATCCCTTTAAAAACCTTGCCACAGCAACATTTCACAATTTCCGAATTGCAGGTCGAATCCGCATTGTTTAGATCGGACTGTAAAAAAGGCGTATTGACACTTGCGTGACTATGAAAACTTTAATGTTATATTCCATCTAAACATACAACTGTAAACCTCACTTTACAAAGGTAGTCTACAGGTGGCTACTTGGATAATACAAGATATAAATATAAATATATATATA
>WIPJ01027381.1:199288-230634 GCA_018155075.1 Cassiopea andromeda | reverse complement strand
TCGCAATGGAAATAATTCAGAAAGCAGCACTACTCGGAACAGCAATGTTATTGCGAAAGGTTTTGTCTCTTTAGAGATAAAGGAGGAGGAGCTTTGAGACCCTTAGTGACTTGTTGTTGCTCGCTCTCAAGGACTGATTCGACAAAGATCTTACCAGACAACCAAGTCTGAGATTCAAATGATTGACACATATAATAATAATAATAAGGGACATGCAGAAAGAGCACACGTCTTTAAAGCGAGAAGCAGAGATAGTAATGAGGAAAGCTGATGCACCAGTAATTTTTGATCAGGGAGCTGTCATCATTAGTGAAAACAGACAAACAGAGTGGAAAGCAGGCTGGCAAACACTGAAAGAGATCCTAGCGGAGGGACAGAAGAGAAATAAAAAGAGAAGTTTTGCAGAAAAAAGACTTCAAAGCGAAGTACCATCACAATATGAGGAGGAAGATTATGGATGGTTGAAGTGCAATACAGACCCTAGAAAGACAGCTTCAATATTTGCACTACAAGAACAGATGATAGAAACACGAGCTTGGAAAAAAATTAGAGGATTGATAGCAGAGGACATGTGTAGGTTGTGTGGAGAACAGAGAGAGACAGTACAGCATCTCCTCTCAGGATGCAAAAAGCTGGCAGGAACAGAATATCTTAGAAGACATGATAACACTTTAAAAGTATTGGCAGTTAAATGGGCAAGTAAAAATGGATTACTACCAGAAAATGTTAAGTGGTATAGAGAAAAATGGGAAAGAGTGAAAGTATTGGAAAATAATGGAAAGAAATTATATTGGAACTGGGAACATAGGATGTGGAATAGCTGCACAGCAAGAAGACCAGATTTGACTCTTGAAGATACAGAAAAGAAAATTATATTGTTGGTTGATATGGCATGCCCAAATGAAAAGAATAAGGATGAGAAAAGAGAGGAAAAGATGCGTAAATACCAACAACTTTGTTTCGAATTACGAGAGCGTCGACAAGGCTACACAGTAAAGTTTGTACCAGTTGTCATCGGATGCTTAGGAGGGGGGAATAAAGCAATTAGAAAATGATGTAAGAAAGATATTTGGAAATGAGAAACAAATTACACCAACAGTGAGGGAAATGCAAAAGACTGTGTTATGGGAGAGTGAATCCATCATTAGAAAAGTACTATCTGGACTGTTGAACAATTGAGGATAATATTTTAAAACCACAACTCTGCTAACAAATTTTGGTAGCAGAAGACAATGGCCAATTATATACATTTATATCTTAGTATTCTATTTTGTAATAGTATTTTAGTTGGCTAATTCAGTGAATAATAAGGACTTAAAAGTTGTCATTGATGGGGTGGCAATTGGGATGAGCTTCAACTGCCTTATAATATGCCCTATCTCGTTGCTTCTCCGATAGCCTCTGACAAATAAAGCCTAGCTCTCAAACTGCACGTGGTGGAGCTGCATGGAACCAACAGAGAGAAGGGGCGAGGGCAAGTTTCTGGCACCTTTTAGCCAGATGCTCCGGGCATGTAGGGCTTGTTAGCCTTGATAGGCAGTCTTCATAGAAGGAAAACTTCGAATTCAAACCGAGGGGTAGGAGAGGCTCCTTAAAATTAAAAAAAAGAAAATTAATGGGTAGATGGGGCTCATTAGCCGGGGGGAAGGCAATCCATCTAGGAGAAGGAAAACTCCAATGTAATACCAGGAAAGATAGAGTTCCTTGAATGAACTTAATATCTGATTCAGGTCTTGGGTGGCACTCTGTCTAGTGATGGTGTACACGCGAAACACACTGGGGGAAACAAAACCCTACAGAACAAACCAAACAAATAACCATAATCATGAAACATAATAAAAGATATCCATCCCGCATCGCTCGTCGTGATTGAAATTGATGACTGGAACAAATTCTTCAATAGAAAGTCTGCATGGTAACCAGAACCAGCAAGAATCCAACCCTGGCCCTTCAGACACACCATCACAGCGAATAAGAACAAATGGAAAAAGAATGAAATGGCCATGTGAGGAATATAAACTTGTATTGTATGCTTACTATTATGCACTTGAGAAGCCATTTGAAACAAACTGCACTGTCAGAACTTACAAAATTTGGAGAATCAACAACAAAGATGTCAGACCGTATATTGATGCTAACAAATTAGCAAATGTTCAAAGAGATAGTGTAAAACATGCAAGAATCACTGATGAAGAAATTCATAAGATCAAAGAAGAAGTTAAGATAGATATCGTTAGTGAAAGCAATCATAACACTTCAGAAGATACGAATAAGGGCAAAGAGCAACTCTTAACAATATCAGCAGACAAAATAGTTGGACAAATTTTTTCAGTGCAGAGATATAGTCATGGACAAAATGACAGAGACAGATACTGAAGACATAGCAATCGAGAAACTGGAAAAAGATAGGACAGAAAAACTAGAAAGCACAACACCAATGCTGCAAAATGTCGAAATTAAGATTATGAAGAAGAAAATACTGAGGGAGTTGGGAATAACACAAAATACTCAAATCAGTAACAGAGAGCCTCTACAAAAGATCCAAAAGAATAGAGAACATCAGTTGAAAATATGTACAGGGAACAACGCTCTAAAGGAGATCTTAAAGATGAGTGAATCAAACCTTATGCAACTCAGCAATGTAATCTATACAACAGCAAAAGTATTAACAGAAGAATGCACAAGCAATAAGAAGAGGAAGGGTAATGAGAGAAAAAAGCCAATATGGAAAGAGAAAACAGAAAAAGAGATAAAACATATGCGAGGAAAATTATTTATTTTAAGTGAGCTACAAAGGGGAGTTAATGTTAAAGGAAGGAGATTCAGAAAAATGACTAAAAATACCAACTGACAAGTGAAAATAGATTAGAGGTAAAAGAAATGATAAAGCAGAAAATGCAACTCAAAGCTCAAAGGATGAGGAGGTACGACAAAAGATCAAAGTTCTATAGACAGAATATGATTTTTAAAACAGATGCCAAGAAATTTTATTGAGAAGTAGGGAAAGAAAAGATATTGGTAAGACAAGCTCCGCCCATTGAAAATGTAGAAAAGTATTGGAAAACCGTTTGGAGTAGTGATAAAAAAAATTCCATGATAATGCAGAATGGGTTGAAACCATAGAGCAAAGTAATGCACATATTGAAGAACAGCAATGGACAGATATAACTACAGGAGAAGTGGAAAAAGCTTTAAATAAGTCACATAAATGGAAGTCAGCAGGAATGGACAAATTAACGAACTTTTGGTTACACTCACTCCCATGCACACATGATCTTCTAGCAAATCTATTGTCTGAGGTAATGAGAAACCCAGAAAACACTCCAGATTGGTTACAAGAAGGGTTGACATACTTGATCCCCAAATCCAAAGAAACAAACAATCCAAAGAACTATAGACCTATAACATGTTTAAGTACAATATACAAGCTGCTCACATCAATTCTTGCTGAACGAACCTATAGCTTCATAGAATCAAATATTATTCTTCCCATAGAGCAGATAGAATGCAAACGAGGTTCATACGGATGTAAAGATCAACTCCTAATAAATTGAATGATCATTGAAAATTCCAAGAGTAGGCATAGAAACCTCAGTATGGCTTGGATCGACTATCATAAGGATTTTGATAGTGTACCTCGTAACTGGTTAATAAATGCACTTAAGCTAAATAAGATCTCCCCCGTAATAACCAATTTCATACAGATTAATATGTTATTATGGAAAACCAGTCTCTTACTATCACACGAAAAGGGTACATTTAGATCAAACAAAATTGATATAAACTGTGGTATCTTCCAAGGAGACTCATCACCACCGATATTCTGTTCAGCACTAGCCCCTTTATCTACTATTCTGAATGGTTCAGGATATGGCTACAAGATACAAAAGCGATTTATAAGTCACTTGTTTTACATGGATGACTTGAAGTTGTTTGCTAAGGATGACAACAATCTTGAGAAAATGCTGCCATTAGTAAAGAAATTTAGTGATGATATTGGCATGACATTTGGATTAGACAAATTTGCAAAGGTGTCATTTAAGAGAAGTAAGCTAACAAGATCAGTATCTCTAGAATTGGACAGAGACACGGTTATAAAAGACCTCGATCAAGAAGAACGCTACAAGAATCTAGGCGTCAATGAAAGTGACGGAATCCAACATAGCCAGATGAAGGAAAAGATAAGAAAAGAATGTTATCATAGAGTCTGCGCAATACAAAAAACTTAACTCTGCAAACCGCATAGAAGCTATAAACACGTTAGCTATCGCCTTAGTCACATACTGCTTCAACATAGTCAACTGGACACCATCAGATATAAAGAAAATGGATACCAAAATCAGAAAGCTCATGACGTGCAAACAAATGCATCATCCTAAGGCTGATGTAGGCAGATTGTACATTCCAAGAAACGAAGGAGGTAGAGGAAGGATACAGCTTGAACTGTGCCTAAAAACAACAACAATCGGCATGCAGAAATACCTCGAAACCACTAAGGACTGGATGCTACAGTTGGTACATAATCATGAGCAAAGAAAAAAGCTAAAATCAATTAAGAAAAAAAGCACTGAGTTTGCTACAGAGCTAAACATAGAAACAGCGGTAGACACCGAACTATCTTGCACTTTACAAGCTAAGAATCTAAAGAGAAGAGCCAAGAAAGAAGGATTAAAGAAAATAAAAGAGAGATGGGAAGGTAAACCTCTTCACGACCAGTATCCAAAGCGCAGTAAGCAAGCAGATGTCGATCAAGAGAAAACACAACAGTGGCTACGTGGAATGGGTCTAAAGTCTGAAACAGAAGGGTTTATAATGGCTGCGCAAGACCAAAGTCTGTCCACCAGAAATTATCAGTCAAAAATAGTGAAAATGGTAATGACCCGAAATATCGCTTTTGTGATCAATATGATGAAACAACAGATCATCTAGTGTCAGGATGCTCTATCCTTACACCAAATAAATATAAGAACAGGCATGATAGAGTTGGACAATACTTACATTGGAAAATTTGCAAGCATTACAAGACACCACACGCTGAGAAATGGCATGAACATAAAACGCCACCAGTTGTAGAAGGAAAAAACACCACAATACTATGGAACTTCCCAATAAACACAGATAGAGCAATACAAGCAAACAGGCCAGATATAGTCATCAAAGATTACAAAAGCAGTACATGCCTCCTTATTGACATGACGATTCCGACAGGCGGAAATATTTCAATTCAAGAATTTGATAAGCTTTCTAAATACAAAGATCTTCAAATTGAGCTAGGAAGGATGCGGCAGCTTAAAACAACTTTTATACCTGTCGTAGTTGGTGCACTTGGAATGATAAAAAAGGGAATCCTAAATCACCTCAAATCAATCCCTGGAGAACCAAACTTGCAAGAAATACAAAAAATAGTCCTTAAAAGTACATCACACATTCTATGAAAAGCTCTGTCAATATAAAAACTCTGAACAGTAAACTTCTGCATTGAGTACTGGACTACATATAACTGTTAGCATGCATGTAACAAACTTTCCTGCTGCCATCGGTGTTGGGAGAATCCCCGGCAGCTTGATCGTAAATACCTTAAATCAAATGACATTTTCAATTCACAATAATAATAATCACGGAATATGGAATGCATCCCATTTTTTAAAGCACCAACGTCAATGAAGATAAGATAGGACGAAATAGAAAGTCACATTACAACACAGTGCTAGGTACAAAAAGGAGTCTTCTATGATGTATTCCATGTGCTTAGGCCCCAAAGGTCCAAACATCATTTCGTGGCATCATCAACTGAGGTGGAATCAAATGGCTATTGCAATGATTGTTGCTGAGCTGACCAAACATACTCATTTCCAGTCATCTCCATTTTGTTGTTTACTCAAAGGAGACCACTATGTCCCCATGATTTTACGAAAATTTGACTAACTTCACAAAACTTAGGTTCTGCAAAGTATGTCTAAGTATTATAGCTCAATGAAGCAAAATCGCAATTACATACCCGAAAAATTACAAGAATAGGAGAAAAGCAGGTGTTGCATCAATTATGTCAAATATCTGAAGTGAAAAGTCTGAGAGCTTAATGTAGCAAGTGATCTGAATATATATTGTTGAATGCCTTTTAGAATCATACAGTGTTACTCAAAGTGCTCATTAACCTCCAAGTATGCCAATCAAATGCGTCTTTGTACACAACTTCTCATCTTGATGAAAGGAATCAATTACACAACTTTAAAATCGGAGGAGAGAAACTCCAATGAAAAGAAGAACTTCCAACTCTCTTCAATGGAGAAATATTTTTGGCAAGGCATGTTTAAAGCTGAAGATTCTCTCTGAACCGTCAAGTGCTTTATGAGCATAATGACAGCTAAAGCCGTTCATTTGCAGTGTTTGCAGTATATAATGCTTACAAGCTAAGGAAACATAATCTACTTGAGTAGGCCCTTTCTGGAAGAATAACAATGATAAAACTGTAAAGAAGGACGGAGTTACAATAAAAAATGTGTTCAATACAACAACAAAAACAATTTATGTGAAAAATACAATTAAAAAATAATTTATATGAAAAATTGAAAACACCTTTTGATTACCAATAGAAATCAACTTATTTTTCCATGTGCAACAAAAAAGCTCAACTCTCGCCGAACAACATAATGAGACTTCTTTTCTTAGTTCATTCCTAGCGTTCCATTTTAAACATTAAAGCAAGGATCTTTCGTCATATGAGAGGGAAACTAACAACTTATACAAAATCAGGTTTTGTGCAAAATTTTGATGATCAAATCCAAAGTGTTTTCGAGAACTATTCAAGGACTAAAATAAGACTTTTTACGGAGCTATAAGTTAATAGACATTTGTGGGCATTTAATTTCTTCTGCAAAAGTTCAAAAAAATCCTACGCATTTACTTGCGCGATCTTCTTTCAACTTCTTTTGGACATTTCTTTTAACTAAATTTTGCATTGTTCATTGCTGTGAACGAAGTACACCTAAAACACTCACAAATTTCAAGGAATGTAATCGATTTTCAAGGAAAAATTCTTATTTTCAAGGGGTTTCAAGAGTCCTTGAACAAGCATGTCAAATTCCAGCACTTTGTAAAGAGTTCAAGGACCTGCAACAACCCTGCAAGATGATTGAAGGTCAACCTCCACTTGCCCTTGCGTACGGTACGGCAAAGTCTACACGTGCTCATTAAAGGAAGGCGGCCAGTGTTGGTGCATGCGTAGTAGGTTCAAATGTGGATTCCCCTTCAGCTGCCCTCGGCCGAATCTGCTAAATGAGAAGTTCAAATAGTTTTTGAACTTTTTGATCGTTTCCATCGACCGATAATCCCCTGACCAATCAAATGGCAGATGGCACTATCGTCACAATAGCATGCAGGCAAGTTTTGCATTCCAACAGCAGGCAATGTATCAACTTAACAAGAAAGGCTTCGGAAATGGCGAGTAGATGTGGGGAAGTACTACCTTGTAAATCCCGATGTAAACTAAATCGTGCAGCAATTGAAGAGGCTTTTGTGGAAGATGTACGAAGGTAACGATGTTTGTGGCATCCCTCAAGCAGCTGTTTAAATGACCATCGAGTGAAGAACAACGCTTTTGAAGCAATAGCGAAGTTAGAGGACATGCTTGTCATGCACTGCATGACTAATGCTGTTCTGGAATATCACTTTTATTTGAAAATTCCATCAACAAATTGTTCTGCAAAAAGAAGCCCTCTATACAATAATAAGGTTTATAGCAAAAAGCCGTTTAATTTTGTCCTTACTGATGACTTTAGTTGACTCTGGATGCTCGGAGTTAGAGCCGAATATGGGTTGCATTCGATCCGTGGTAACATTTGCAAGTCATTATTATTATAATCACGTATGTCACGCACTTTTGAAAACTGCATGACTAAAATTATGTCATAGCCAAATAGACTGCTTTTATTGGGCATATCTATAGTTAAACATCAACAAAAGCTCGGAACATCGCCCCCTAGACACGTGGTATCATGCACTTTGCAGAATGCGTGATTTAGTAACTGAACAAAAGCACTGAGTACTAACTTGCGATTTTTGATCTGGCCTAGCTGTAATCGAGAGGCTATATGAATTATATTCTACGTTATTTGTTATGGCTCAGCTACGTGCGCAAGAAATTGTCACAAATAGAGATGTTGTATCAGAATTGATCCTTAAATCGTTCTTGGCGTGTGGTTTTGCTGCCCCACGGTTAATTGCTCAACAGAATCGCCCCCAACCAAAGCTTGACATTCAAAGCCATGGAAGAGCGTTCCGTCAACAGTGGCATGAGAGAAAGATTGGTTGTGTGGAATGAAGTAAGCCAAGGTCAGTTTTGCTGGCTGTGTTTACATTTTAAATCTGCAGTTTCTTCTACATGGACCATAGTAGGCTATAGAAACTTACAAGGTTTCCTCTCAGATTCCTAGCCTTTTTTGATGTGAGCTCAGACGGATCACCTCCAACCATCTCTAGTGTTGTGAGGCAAACTTTGAGGAAATATGGAGACACACTGAAAGATAAACTCATCATGCAAATCTATGATGGAGAATCAGTGATGTCTAACAGCATTTCTGGGCTTCAACGCTCCTTCGTGAGGACAACCTTTTTGTTTACTTTATTCCATTGTGCTGCTCATTGATTGAATCTTGTCTTATGTCAGTCAGCTTCATTTATTCTAGTGAAGGTATTTTTTTGCAAATTTCTTAGGAATGTGCAGGCTGGGGGCGTGGGGGGGCGTCACGCCCATCAACATTTTCAAATTTGCAAAACCGTCTATTAAAAGGCAGCCATGCTGGAAGAGAGTTGGCAACAGTAATTTCTGTGATCTTATTTTGTTTGAGTGACAATAGTTGGTCAATTGGTCAAAACACCCCCCCCCTCCAACAGATGTCTTGGCACATCACTGCTTTTATCTCATTTACCAGTATGAGCTCTAAAAGAAAGGAGTTCTTTAGGAAACATGGCATTGAGATACTACAGCCTGGAGAAGCACAATGGTTCAATCGTTCACTTACAGTACGTGTGATTTTTGAAAACTGCTTTGCAATCTATAGTTGAAAATCCACAACCTTGGGATGATTTTATTCTTTAAATGTCAAGTGGATTATTGCAGCAGCATAATGGCTTTCTCTTTCAGTTCTTAATTGCCCTTTTTAGCAAAATTTTGCAGCATAATCTATTCTTTACATGGTTTGTAGAACAGAAAAACAGATCTTAGTTATGGCATTGGTAAGATAGTTTTCTTGACATCCTTGGTGAGTTGAGGTCAAAATAGTCCTATAATGAGTTTTTTGCTTCAGTAATTCAAGTAGCAGGTGAGCCAGTCAAAAGCAAGGTCAGGTATGAGGCACAATTATAAAAGAACTTTCTTTGAAGTCATTGATAATGTTTCTGGTATGTTACAGGAGCAATTTCTTGAGTTTAAAGACTTTGCTTTTCTAGATCTAGTCAATCCCCATTTTTTCACTAATTGGAGGAATAGTGGGGCTATTGGAAAAGATACATGGTCCTCCTTTTAAACTTTCTTTGCTTGAACAGCAACTTTTGCTCATTCATAGAGATTCTGATTTCCATAAAGCAAGTTCTCAAGAGCTATTAGATTACATTAACAACCTCAACTTGGAATCATGTTTTTCAGAGGTTTTCAAACTTCTGTTATCAAATGCAACAATTGCTATATCTTATTTATCAGTAGAAAGGTCTTTTTCATGCTTGAAGAGATATAAAACCTATTTGAGAAATAGGATGGAGCAAGAACTCCTTGCATGCTTGTGTTGAATATCTATGCAAAGAGACATATTGAAAGAGCTAGAAAATATAAATATGTTGCGTCCCTTAATTTTAGATAAATTCATAGAAAAACCAAGAAGTCTTAATTTTGTATTCAAATAATCTTACATTTTTCTGATATGCCATAATCTTTCACAATATGACGTTGATTATCATATTATGTGCCAGATGGATTCTCTTTCCCAACTTGAATTATTCTGATAGAAGGAATCCAGTAGAATCTTTAGTGGAACATCTTATATTTGCTGATCACATTGTCTTTGTGCTTACCATTCAAGGAAGCTCCAATTACTCCCTTTTTTCTTATGCAGATCAGTAGCTCATTTTATATAAATACTACTTTTCATTGGAATTTTATAGTATGTAGTTCTGGGGAAAACCCCATAGTCTATGCCAAGCCCCCAAAAAAGGAATGAATAGAATGATCAACAGAGGGAGATTTGATTATGTTTGTTGATGTTAGATTTGGAGGAGGATAATTTATAGGAATCTTATAGAAGGATGGAGGTAAGGCACCCCATAGATTGCTTGTGCTTGGAAGGAATAATAATTTGTGTCAGAAATGTGTCAAGACACTTTTCATTGGAGGGGGGAGGGCATTTTGACCATTTGACAAACTACTGTTACTAAAAAAAGGAAAATACTGTGACCATTTCTCTTGAAGCATGGCCAACTTTTTACCAATTTTCTTTCATTTTTGAAAATATTGGGGTATGCTGCCCCCGTGCCTCTCATAAGTACATCACTGAACTGTGTTATAGATTTTGAGGATTAGATAGAGCAAGTTGGGGAGGGTGGGGTCATAGAAAACTTCTTGTGTTTCTGGCATGTCTCAATGGATCTGGAACAATACTGCTATTTTCTTGTGAGCTATGTCCTTGGACATACATAAATCAATGGAAAAGTCAGCAAACAGAGGAAATGTCATTACTTTGTTGGAAGCCAAAGAATATATTCAGGTTGCTTACCCCCAATTCCTTCATTGCCATGGAACTGGTGGGGCTCCTTAAGTCTAAATGGAAACTGAAGCAAGAGGCGAACCCTTGACGCGGGGCTCAATATCCTACATTGAGAACTAATTTGCCTTGGCAATGGTAGTTTGAGTTCCATGCTGCACCTGAGTAGTAGATAGTAATCAGATATACTTGCATTAATGTAACCAGCGAAAATTGGCTCATTACTCATACTTGTTGAACAGGATTGCATTGTGCATGCGGGATCATTTTTGCGCATGCGCAATGTATTTTGCACGGCCAACTCGTCAGAGCTAGCTTCGCCACTGTTTTGAAGTCATCGGTTTGGCACACATTTATCTACATAATCTCCCACTACAAGATATGATAGAGTGTAAAAGTCTATTGAAAGTAATAGCAAAGCGTTCTGCAGGTGAAATAGCTTCTCTTTTCGCATGATTCTATGATTCTGGGGCCTCTAAGTTCTAATAGACTTTCACGCTTCCCGGGACCAGTCATTTATAACTCTGGATACAGGGGCAATTTTCAAAAATATGTAGAAAATTTCATACCGAAATTCGAGCCGAAAGTGCGATCTACAGAACTAAGTTTCCATGTAAATTTACTGTAAGAATTTTAATGTTGCTTTCTTCATTGCTATTTTACTTTAATCCAGTGTTTCTCAACCTTTTTGATCTAACCGCCCCCCAATTCAACGAATTTTTTTAAAACGCCCCCTCCTCTCCAAATATACTTTCTTTCATCAGTTTCATAAGTAAATATATCATATCATACCTTCTCAAAACGCCCCCTTGGGGGCGATATCGCCCCCGTTGAGAATCACCGCTTTAATCTATATGAAAAATTTGCTCTAGAACTTTCCTTTAGGGCAATCTATACTCCTCAAGATTCTTCAGGAAGCTTCGTACTGCCAATTGTCCTTTGAAAAGTGTTCATGTCCTCCCCAACTGTATCCTGCCTCGGTATCCAAGGTTGTAAATGATTGACCTCTAAATGTTTGGCAAAAAAGAGTTCAGTAAATATGATTCATTTCTTGGACTAATGAAATGTTCTCCTCCTTTTCTGTCCTTCCTCTGTACAAATGCCTGACCCACACTCAGCTTGTTTATGGCGGATTTATTGCTTAGCCATATTCATGTGTCACAGGAAATCAGATGTCAGTCGATCGAGGGTGCCGAATCGGTGCATTCGTTTAAGTAGAAACCCGCCTTAACTCGGTATGATGCAATATTTCCGGCCGTCAAGTTGAAACTCTGTACACTTTGAAAGTTGAATCCAAGTCAACTCTCATGGTGGCCGTGGATTTTTCAAAGGAGAACAGCATGTCCTACGTGTCACAGATCCCAGGTGCTCATTCATAGATTAGGATTCTTTTCTTTTGCCATAGATAGCATAGGCATACCCCTTGATGCACGTCATAGGCTGCGTGACTGTTTTGTGCATCATGCTGTAGTGTAATCCCCTTTCCTTTGTTTTTGTTATAGGTGCGGGATTTTCCCAGCATTGTTAGGCCGCAATAGGTGGTTTAGTCATCGTTATTTTACCTATGTATTATGTATCACAGTTAAATAATCAGGTATGATTCGCTAGTTTAACATCACTCAAAATATCATAGCATGCCAATTTAGCCCTTCCCTTCCTTTCCCACGCGTTCATACCCTACTTTTTGCATAGCTTGTAATTATGAATAATCTTAGTCACTATTTTACGTCTGTTTTCGTATGGTATATATAGAGCTTAATAAGTCTGATTTAGGGAGAAGAGAAGAGAGAAGGAGTTATCTCAATAGTTATCTTTTGGAAGCCTAGTTTCACTAAGGTTTTAGGCTGTATTAGTCCTAGTGCCGTAGATATATATTCTCGAGTTTAAAGTTGTCAGGGTTATAAACACAGTGAATTTTCTGTTTTATTTCTCTGGGTCTGTGACATGCGTTTTACCCTGAATTACAAAAAAGAACAGTTGGGAACATGACGATTGTCATATTTTGGAATGTATTTCGATCAGCCTAATAAAGACTAAAAAGAAAGGGTAATCCCCAACGTTACCCATAAGCTCTGTACGCACTCATCAAAGACAGTGATGGTATAAATGAAGTAAGAAGTTAATTTTCGGACAGTTGAGTCGCAAGGCAGTAAACACAAAAAGGTGCCTTAAGAAGTCACAAGGAGTTACAAAGCAGCACATAAGTGTTCACCTTGTTTAATCTGGTGTCTTCTCATGCCATAACACAGCAAATGTGGTGTGAAATTATTCTGCAGCTCCGTGACTCTTGCTATCTCATACTAAACAGTCTGAAACAAGCATCCAAATCTACACGATTTCGCATCAAATGAGTGAAATTCGCCTTAAAGTTGCCTCTCCAAGTACATTTGTCTAACCTTTCTCTTTCTAGGTTGCATCAAAAGGCAATCATTCTTCTCCTCCAAAGGCAACCTGTTCCGAACTCCACTGGCCGGATGCAGAGACTGGAAGTCGTCCTCTTGGTCGTGCCGTACACGCGGGTAAGTGGAGGGCGGCCTTGAGACATAACTCTTGCCTATAGCTGGTTACTTTGAAATAGTAAAATTTTGATAGTGGAAGCAAAGGTATATCACTTGTAAAAGGTCGAATTGGCGATCAAGAAGACAGTATAACAAATATTAAACATAGCATTCCTTTGAAATTTGCTATCTTTGACTTCATACGTAAATGTCAGAGCTAATAAGAAATGGATAAGAATACAGAACAATCACTAGAAGTGCATTTTACAGTTCATTATCTTCTTGTAAGCATCTACGCTTAACGGCTCGTACTTTTGAGAACGTGAATCATAATAATATAACGCATCACCATTCGCCTTGCTTGGATCGAAGTTATCTTTACGCAGCTCGACTTTCTGATACTTGAATGTGGTAGTTGTTAAAATCTGTACACAGAAATGAATAACGGTTGAAAACTAGAGCAATTCGGCGCAAATGAACAGCGAGACAAGAGACTATTTGAACCGAAACAATGGTGTCGAGCATAAAATGATACGACAAAGCATCTTGGTGTCTGACCAGACATTGAATGCCAGACAAAAGAAGGCCTAACATAGTTTCTTATCAAGCAGCAATTATTGATTTCACTACATTGAATTTAGATTCCAGGATTAAAGCCTATAACGATATGCATTGTTGCATAAATCAACATGAACCACGAGATTTTATAGCTTGAAGACGTAGAGGATTCAAAAAGCCACAAAAAAAGACATGGCAATAGTGAATACAATTTAGATTTGTAGCAAAAACAAAATGATTGACATCTTTTGGTGTACCGTAAATTCTCTATTAAGCCACACGGGGGCTAATTAATTTCAAGCACTCTAGAGGGGGCTTACTGGAGAGGGGGCTTATAACAGAGGGGGATTAATAAATTCAGTGGCGGACACTTGGGGGGGCGAGGGGGGGCGGACGCCCCCCAATAATTTTCAAGAAAAGTGAAACTATGAGTGTACATTTTAGGACATTCGTTCACACAGCATAAATGTACAGAGAAATAGTGCTATCGTCGCATAAATATTCAACAACTACCGGAATATAATCAAAATAAAGTTTCGGATCAACTATTTACGTACATAAATTGCAATCCTAATTAAACGGAACTACTCTGTCCTTTTGATGCAGCCAGTGGTCTAGCACTTTATCTAAATCTAAAGATTTTAACAGATCTTTGTTCAAAGACAATACCATTAAGTCACTTGCCATTGAAAAGTTCAGGCTATTCCGACTCCAGCTCAGCACACGATTCATTGCGCTGAAGCTGCGTTCAACAGTTGCAGTACCAACAGGAAGAGTTTTTGATATTTTAATAAGTTGTTCTAAATTACTGTGCAAATTTTCTATGTTTTCCCTACATTTAAATGTATGCGGATCCAGAGACACTACGATTTTAAATAAATGACGAATACATCAAAAAGGGCGTTGCCCATGTTTTCCGAGAGTTGGAAGGGCCTGGTCACCAAAAATTTTCCTTGGGGGCTTCGCCCCCAGACCCTCATAGTGTTTTCGCCCCCCCCCAATAAATTGCATAGTGTCCGCCACTGAATAAATTTCTTGAAAATTTTCAATAGTTAACTAAATATTTGCCGTTTGAAAATAGAGAAAAATATTCATATGGTTTATTTCATATATCATTAGTTCACAGCAGAACAAACAAAATTGAGAAATTGTGTAGTAACCGTTGATATAGAACGCTTTTATCCGTAGTAAATCAGTTAATGACTTTGATTCTTAATAGGTTGAAAACTATTGCTTTCAAAGTGTGATCTAGTTTTGTTGACTTAGTTCTATAAAACACTTACTTACATTTGGTAGTATTCAATAGTTTCTAGGGGTGCTTAATCTTGGCCCAAAACGGGGGGCTAATCGGAGAGGGAGGCTAAAAAGAGAATTTACAGTATTTTACAGGGAGCAAAACAACAAACGGGAGATACAACAAAATCGATACTCTACCTCATGTTGCTTTCGAATAAACACTGGCCTAGCATACGGTGGCAATGACTTCTTAAGATTATCTAACAAATCATCAAGATCAATTTGGTTTTCTGGATCTGATATAGCTGCCATTCCTGCTTTTCCTTCAGTTCCAGGAATGTTGACACCGAACACAACAACATCTCGGAGATGCAAGATCTTGCTGATGACTGATTCCACCTCAGCTGTCGATACGTTTTCACCTTTCCATCTAAAGGTATCACCTAAAATTAATAGATAAACAAGTAACAGCTTTGAATAGTTCATGAACGACCTAACAATCTTGATTCATTGCAAAATAATAATACGAATGCTTATACAGGGTACAAAACTTCAACATAAACTGCTGTTATCGGCCTTTGTCCTGATTAACTTAAGGCAAAAAAAATGAAAACCTAATCTGTTATATAGCAGAAAAAGTTAGATAAAAGGATAAAGAGATTCGTGGATGCTTAGATGAAGTGTTTCCGGAGAAGTTTGGCAAAGCCATGGAATGTTTCAGTTCTCCTGATCTTTGTTGGTAGGTCATTACATATTGTAGCAACCATGAAGTGAAAAAACATGCGAGCATATTCAGTTCTTATTCTGGAGAGCTTGAGCAAGCATAAGTTGTTCCTCGCTTCTATTTCGTGATCTTGAACTTCAAAGTATCCTTGGAAATTTTCAAGTACTGGGATCAGGAAATCTGGGATCTGGGACCTAAAGAATTATATTTATTGTTTTACTTTACCTTTGGACATTCTTCTTCTTGCTGAAACTCATGTACGATCAAATATCTAATCACGATCTATGAAGTTGTCTTTCGTATAGATCTATCACAAGCTTGTATATACTTCACAACATTGTTTTCTGCTTTTCATAATTTGGTGCCGTGACCAGGACTGGGTTATTGGAGATGTGTTTCCACTCTTGTTCTAATTATCAATATGCCGCCGAAACAGAAAGCTTCATTCGATAAATGCGTACAAGAGAGAAAACAACTTCGCCACTCATTTACAACAATCTTCAAAGAAGCATCCTCTCATTTCACCAAAACGACACTTACAAACGACAAAATCGCACTTGTGAAGGGATCATTAGATTTGTTACACACCACGTTCGAGGAAATGCGCATCTTAGAACGAGAATTAAAAGCTACTGCATTAGAAGGAATGAAAGACAAGGCCAAACAGAACGAGTTCCTGGATGAAGGTAACACTGTCGTTAAAAAACAACCAAGGTAAGCTCACTAAGCGTGAGTTGTTCATTTCAAAACTTGAAAAACCCACCGTTTCGTTACAATGTTCAACAACACAGCCCCCCTCTACGCAACCTACGCTTTCTCAGTCAAAACTGCCAGAACTAAACCTCCTCACCGTTGACGGCAATATTACAGACTGGTTTGGGCTCTGGAAACGATTTTTCCAGTCGCAAGTCGGGAAATCTCCAGACTTGCCTAATGCAGCAAAATTTACATACTTAATGGGTCAACTCAGGAGAGAAGCGCTAGCAACTGTCAAGGGTCCTATTCCCTCAGATATGAACTATTCGATACTTCAGGCCACGCTACAAGAGAACTTTGGTTTACCGAGGAGTATTATTTGGGCCCATGTTCTAACTTTACTGAAGATGCAAAAACCAACTTTCCTTGCCAGTAGTTTACGTCAATTTTATAATGCATTAATGGGTGATATATGTTTGTTGGAATCCCTTAACAATGATGCTGCCGCTTGTCTTCCATTCATAGTACCCATTATTGAAGACAAACTCCGGCGCAAGGTCCTTAACAGCATAGGGGATTGTGGCAAAGAAGTCAGTTTTAATTTAAAAGGTTTTATTGAATGGCTTAAAACTTACATTACGTGCAAAGAGCAAGTAGCAGGTGCAAACTGGCCAACTAGCCCCAAGACAACCCTTGCAACATACGAAACCCCATCCATGTACAGCACTTTAGCAGCTCCCGTCAACATTCGTTGCCAGCAATGTAAGGGTTCATATGCCACTCAACATTCCCCTCAGTTCACCACCGACAAAACAGCCACTGTAATTAGCAACAATCTTTGTTTTAATTGTCTACATCCAGGGCATCGCGCATTACAGTTTAACGCTAAAGGCCACTGTGCTAAATGCAGAGGGAAACACCACAGAGCCATTCACGGCATCCAAATCCACAGCAATGCCAAAAATCACAACCCTCATTGACATCCCCATTCTTTCAAGTAGCCCCCGCCACCTCCGACACTTCAATTCGTGCCTAACAATGCAGCCGCAGCACCTATGTCATCACAGCCTACCACTTCCAATTGTGCCTTTGCTGTACAACACCCTTCATTATTCGACACTGATGCAGAAAATAACGTAGATTCATTAAAATCTGTTGATTCTTCTGATGTAGTTTCTACTGATATAGATAACAATGATATTTCTCAAGCCACTACAGCCGCTATGCATGAAACTACTACGATTCTCTTGAAAACTGCTAAAGCTGTCGCAATTTCGGCTAATAAGAAACTCATGGCTAGAATATTTTTTGATGAAGGTTCACAACGCAGTTACGTTTGCACAACATTGCTACTCAGTTAGATTTAGCCCCCAAGAAATGCGAAATTTTGTCTGTACATTGGTTTGGAGGAAAGGTTTCCAAACGTAGCTATGGGGTAACAGAAATTGGGCTCGAGACCCCCACAGGTATTGAAAATGTTTGTGTTTTTATCACTGATAAAATTGTTCGGCCCTTACAGCATTGTTTTCAAGATTTGCAGTCTCACCCCCATTTTCGAGATTTGCCCCTGGCAAACGATATCAAGGATAACTCCTTTACCGTTGATATTCTTTTAGGAGCTGATGCCGCATATCGTTTTCTTGGCAATGTGTCGCCAGCAAGTTCACATCCCATTGCTCAAGATTCAAAATTTGGTTACGTTTTACCCAGTCCTTTGTTATTCAATTCCAAACCGCATTATGAATCAGAACCAAAAGATCTTGACATTTCCTTAAACACAGTCAGTTTGCATTTCTCAACTTCTGAATATTGCCAAAAGGACTCTGTGCTTTAATTTGAAACTTAAATTAGCAATACATCGCTACTCACTCAAAGGGACCAACTTTTCAAGATCAATTCGTTTCTCAATCATCATCCACTGCCACTCAAATAAATGATGTTTTACCCTCTCATCAGGAAAAGGTTGAATTCTGCAATGGTTCTTACTATGCACCCCTGTCGTGGAAACCAGACTATCCACCCCTACCTTTAAATTTGAAGCTCTGTAAGTAATGCTTAGAACAAGTTACGTCATGTTTAATTAAACTAGGCCTGATAGATGCTTACCGTAAAGTAATGGCTGAGCATTTGTCAAATGGTTACATAGAGGAGGTCCAAGGTCTAAAACATCTGTGGCCCAAGGAAGGTTACCATTACCTTCCCCATTTCTTTGTTCTCAAGGATTCTGAAACAACCCCTCTCAGAATACTTTTTGCCACTAACACTGGGAAAGTTAGTCTCAATGACTCCCTTTACACTGGTCCTTGTCTGCTAAATAACTTAGTAGAGCTTCTGATTCACTTTGGTTTTCCCAAGTATGCATTCGTTGCTGATATTCAACATGCCTTTCTCAATATTCAGCTACAAGAAGCAGACAGAGCTTTCGTACGTTTTCTATGGTACAAAGATAATGACCCCTCTAAAGAAATTTGTGTCTACATGTATATTACAATCATTTTCGGCCATACTAGCAGCCCCATGACCCTCCGTGCCATTCTACTGGAACATTTCCAACAATACAACGACCCTATCGCCGTTGAATTATCACACAAACTTTATGTGGACAATCTCCTTTCCAATGTCCAAACCAAGGCTGAAGTCAGAGCTTAATACCACAAAGCACACAAAATCATGAAAGAGGGCCATTTAGTTCTAAATCAATGGTCAACAAATTCGTCCATATTGCTGGAGCTCATAAAAGCCCATGGCCTACAAACTAAGTTAGAAATTAACTCTTTACTCGGTCTTCAGTGGAATTCCTCTACCGATTATCTTTCGTTTCAGCCTAAATTTTTCGCTTCATCCTCTGATGTTCTCACCAAACATAAAATTGTAAGCGTTGCCAGTTAGTTATTTGATCCATTTGGCCTTGTTTTGCCCGTCCCTATTCCAGCTCATCTCTTTCTTGCTGAATTATGGGATGGAAAATTTGGATGGGATCAACCATTGCCCCTTTCAAAGGTTAAAGTCTGGCTAGCTATCGAGAAAGAACTTTCTGCAGTTTCTCAAGTCGCATTTCCTTGTTAGACTAATTTTAATTTGAATCAACTGTCTACTTGCATCTTTGTACTGATGCCAGTAAATCTGTTATAGGTTCTGTGGCCTATCTTAGCCAAGGAAAGCAATGCATTCTCCGTAGTTCAAAATCTAAGCTGTCCCCTCACAGCAAAAAGACTCTTTGTCCCCTCACGGCAAAAAGACTCTTACCATTCCTCAATTTGAGTTGATTGCAATGTTGCTCGGCTCTCAATTGTGCCAATCTCCTTGATATTGTCAGGAAAGATTTTGCCACCATTCACGTTCCTTTGTGGACAGATTCAGAAATCTCTTTACATTGGCTTTCATCCCATTGTACACTCAAGTCATTTGTACAAAGCAAAGTTGAAGCTATGAATCGCCTTTTCAACTCTTCTTTCTGGGTTCACACACCCTCTGCAGAGAATCCAGCTGATCTTGTTACCCGTGGTTGTACTGCTCAATCATTACTTCATTCATCGTTATGGTTGAAAGGCCCATCTTGGATCCTTACTGCTATGTCCTGGCCACAGTTGCCTAAATCGCCCTCTCTTTCTGCTGCAGTTGCTGTTTCCATTGCAGACCAGCAAATTGTGCTTTCTCCGCCGAACTTTTGCACTATCATGGACGTATGTCACTTCAATCGTTATTCATGCCTTTTAGCAACATCCGTTTATGTTCATCACTTTTGTTTTCACAGAGGGATCAAAGAGCCCCCTACTACTTTGGAAATTAATTTTGCAGAGACTCAATGGATTCGTGCACAACAGCAGGAGTTCTTTCCCCAAGTATTAGATTTTCTATCAACTAGCTACGCTGTTGCAGCTCACACCCCACCGATTTTATGTCAGTTCAATGCATTTCTGGATGGGGACAGACTTACTTGTGCCAAACGACATTTTGCTCTCACCTCATCCTTGATTTTGCTGCCACAACATTCTCGTTTTACAGATTTACTGATTCTTGACTGCCATCATCACATGCACCACATCAGTGTTGGTGGGACTATTGTCGCTCTCCACAATCGTTTTTGGGTTCCTGCTGCACATGCTACTGCCTGCTGCCTCCCTCGCAAATGCACAAGGTGTTCCAAAGCTACCGGCCATCATTACATGTCTCCTATGTCACCAGAATTGCCTCAATTTCGTCAAGGTACGTCCCGTCGTCTGTTTTCTAATATTGGCGTTGAATTCACCAGTCATCTTACTGTTAAAGACCACTCAGGTAACCATATTAAAGTTTATATTTGTTTGTTTACCTGCCTCACTACCAGGGCCATCAACTTCGAAATTGTGGAAGACCTTAGTACGTCATCCTATCTACAAGCTTTACGACAACATTGCAGCATTTTTTCCGCTCCTCAACTCATCCTATCCAATAACACCCAAATCTCTTGATAAACTGAATATGATCCTACATTCAGTGATGATCATGCAATCTCACACGCCCAACCACATCGCACCCTTCTCTATACTTACTTCAAGCAATGTTTTCAGAAGGAATACCTATCATTACTACGAGAAATCCATTCACATCAAATGAAGAAATCCCATGCTGCTGAAAATGTTGTTCAAGTTGGAGACATCTTTCTCATCGCCAATAATAATACGCCCTGCCACAAGTGGGACCTAGGAGTTGTAGAAAACCTTCTTACAGGCACTGATCACTTATGTCGCGCAGTTGCAATACGAGAGGCACACAACGCGGTCTCTCGTAAAACTGTATCCCGTTGAACTGAATGCTGTTGACTGTCTTGAAGATTCAAATAAAAGCATTGATCTTGATTTAGCACCTGACCAGGTCACACAAAAAACTTGTGTCCCTCGTAACGCCGCTGTTGCTGCCAGAGACACTATTGTAGCGCAGCTAATTGATGCTAGTCAAGATTAGTTTCTTCCCGGCCCCCAGTGAGTCAAGTACTGGGATCTGGAAGTCTGGGATCTGGGACCTAATGAATTATATTTATTGTTTTACTTTAACTTTGGACATTCTTCTTCTTGCAGAAACTCACGTACGATGAAATATCTAATCACTATCTATGAAGTTGTACTTTGTAAGTTTTTGTCATAAGTTTATATATATTTCACAACATTGTTTTCTGTTATTCACATACATTTTCATTGGCTTCTCTGTCTAAGCATTTGTGGATGAGATTGCATGCTCAAATTTTATTTGCATTGTCAACTGATTGAATTACTGGTTTAGTTGATGACTTTCCTTGATTTATTCGAGACAAGCGATCACAAAAGGATGCAAGTCTATTTGCTTGAGTAGTGGTTAGCTTCAGCTGCAAAATTCCAGAATATGTAAAGGTAGAGAGAACCATTAAATTGTATATAGACTTTGCAGAAGATACATCAAAGTAGTGTCTAACTTTTGCCAATAAACGCAATCTGCTAGATGTACGCTTATAACACTTTTCAAAATGTGTATTCAGACTTAATGAGCTCTTCACCTCGATACTGAGGTATTTGTATTGTTGTGCATTCAATATACTTGAGCCTTGGTACATGATGTTGAACGTCCCCACTCTGTCTGGCTAACATCTTTGATGTTCAGAACAGAAGAGCTTTAGTTTTACCTTTATTAAAACTAAATCTCTTCTGTTCGGATCATTTTAAAAATCAGTTTTAAATAAAACAAAGGTTGCAAAATACATTGACATTATGAGAAAATGGCAAATTATGATGAAGTGCAAGAAAGTGCAAACAAATAACAGCGTTCAACTGTCAACCAAAGGGTGTTTATAAGCAATAGAACTTGAAGCTTACATATAGTAAGGACATTTACACCAACCTGTACGATCATGAAAGTAAAAATATCCATATTTATCTTGGTACAATATATCACCAGAGAGAAAAGCAGTATCGCCATGAGTAAAAACGTCATGCACAATCCTTTTGCTGGTTGACTTTTCACTAAGATAACCATCAAATTTACGCAATGGATCATCTAAAAATGCAAAGAATGAAGATGTAATTTATCCTAAAAAATAGTTCCTATAACTTTATGAGCTTTAATGATTTCAAGCCATGATTCAAATTAGAGTGTCAAAATTAGGGGTTCAAATTGTTGGTTTCTATATAAAACGTAATGTCTAATTCAAGTGAAGAGTAATTTTGAACAAAAAGAAATCGAAAATGAATATCACTATCACTTTTTGCAAAGTCTAAGAAAACAAACTATATTCGAAGTATTAAGAGAAAATGTGAATAACAAAGAGCATTAGATTTCCAAACAATCTACTTTTTAAAAGATGAAAGTTCATGCATTTAAAATCCTTAGTTGGGTGCAGTCCCCAACGCTGGTGATCAGTGGCGGCGCGCAGCGGTACTACGTTACTAGTCTAGTACCACTTTATTTGCTGTACATAGCATTTTCAATAAGTTTACATTTTACGTAGTGAAAAGGCTAGGCTGGCGCAGAATAATTTCCCTGCTTTGTCTTGAAATTCCATTGCCATGAATGATTGACATTTTAGTTTTTAATGAAGCCGCATTACTAGATCTCAGATTCTAGTACTGCATTTCCATGATCTATTGTTTTTCATGAATAAATGACATCATGTAACTCTCCACTGAACAATAGGTAGATGGCTCAGCGGTGCTAGTTTCCCATTTCTATTACTCCGCTTCATATGAATATCAACCAGCGGCTGTATTTCGAGTAATGTTGTTGACTGGGTAAGCTTATTCTTCAGAATCGAAGCACCTTCTCACTATACAAAGAGCTTCTGCGACTGCATTTTTATTGTGTCCAAAGGCTGGACTTCCTAGATGTGGCAAATAGTTCAGATAGGTAGTGTAAAGATAGAAAAGATCGCAGAGGTGGTTATCGATAGAGAATATCTAAAAGTAATTTTGCTTTTATCAGGTCAAGGTCTTCTGAAATATGAACAATGTCTTGAAGAGTAACATGAGTACAATGTGCTATTTAGGTTTTAAAGCAGCTATTTTAAGGCAGTATCTCATTTGACTTCTAAAACCATTCATGGTACTAAAACTGCACTTTTAGTAACGCAAAAGCAATGATGGGCCATTGGTACGGCCAATGGCCGTCACATTCCATTGCACACATGATTTACGGCTATTAGAACGTAAGCCATCACCATTCATCTGAATAATTTTGCTGCACGTTTTCAAGCAGGAGGACAGGATAATCCAGGAGTAAAATTAGGGCGTGGTCAGGCAATGACGACGCCCAATTTTTAAATTACTAGTACCGACTTATTTTTAGTGCGAGCCGCTACTGCTGGTGATGTATGGGTTGCTACTGCACTTGTGCTCAAACTATTGGTGTTTATATAAAACGAATTGTCTGCTTCACATGAAGACTACTATAGAACAGGGATATCAAAAATGCACAATGAATTAACAAGCATACTTGAAATTATTTTGCCGACCATTTCTCCAGGTTCATCATACTTGCAAGGTATTGCCAATCCATTTTCATCTCTCAATAAATCACCGGACAATTCATCCGTCCTGAACAGTCTAACAGGAAAGACTGATGGGGCTAATATGGATGTGAAACCGACAGCACCTTCTGTATTATCAGAATTGATAACATTAGCATTCCCTTCAGTCGACCCATAGAATTCTCCTATTTGCTTTATTCCAAAACGGGTTTGAAATTCTCTCCAAATTTGCGGTCGAAGACCATTTCCAACAGCCAATCTAAGTTTATGGCCTTTATCAGTTGCTCTAGGTGGCTGTGCCATCAAATAACGGCATATTTCTCCAATGTAATGCGTCATCTAAGGACAAATAATGCAGTTTTACAGTGAAAATATGGTTTTTCAGTGGCAGGGAAAATAGAGATTCGGCTAAACGAAGCACATCAACTTTCTGTGCAGTTGCATGAAGAACTCTCTCTGTCAAGATGATATAACTGAATGCTGCAGAGACCAACTAAGTACACATTATTTTTTAAGACAACCATCATTTTGCCTGAGCCTCAGTTTTCTTAGCTTTTCCCAAAACCGAGCTTTAGATTTTCTTAAAACTCTCTTAACTTTTACTGAATAAACTGGATAAAATGTTTTCCTAACACTTTCTCTGTTAATCTCTTATATTCGAATTGGAATTCTATCTTTTGCACTATGAATGCAACAATGATGTAATATCGACTTTTGGCCAACAAAAACATTTAGTTTTAGAAATTCAACCGTGTAATTTTGGCAATTTGAGCCTCATTTTCTTATAAACTTTTGGCTTATAAAAAACGTGTACGCAAGATATCAAAACCAGCCTGAAATACACCTCCGGATATTAATTGCCCCAAACACAAAACAACCGAAAAGTGAAGGCACTTCTTGTAAATAATTATTTTTGTAATTAGTCCTTATTCAACATGCAAATTTGCTTGCATTCTTATTAACCTATTTAAATTGTAGTAGGAATCTGTCTCAATTACCATTATCATTCTACGTTTCCTTTTCTACCCACATGAAAAAAATCAGAGACGAATTTCTTGCTAGGAAACAGATGTAGGCCTAGCTAACCTATCGCAGGGGTGCAAGGTATCTTCATGCTATCTGCAGTATCGTCTTGTAAATCTATTATTCGTCGTGTATTGAAAAGTTTTAAATGAATTCATAAACAAAATTTCCCATTCTAGGATACAAACAATTCCTACACTATCTTTTTTCGTTTAACAGCAACGTAAATGCATGGTCCAATATACTCTCATAAGAAAGGAAAGTGCTTGCTTGAGATGGCATAAATTGTTTAAATCAGTACATGAAATGGGGCGACCAGGGATAGCGCTACCAGAGGACCCCCTACAACTTCACCAAGCCCCCCGTGGGGACATGAATTTCTAAGCACTGTCGGCACTTTCATAATCTCCATGACCTTTCCTTTAATGTACTAGCCAATAAAATTCCGTTAAATTTCGCTCACTATCAGCACTTCTACAGAGCTACTCCCACCCAGAAGTTCTTCTCTGGCGCCACCACTGGGGGCAAACATTTCCCTTCATCATTGTCTTTGTCTCCCCAGTGCTGTCACCACATCCTAAATTGCCAAAGAAAAGTGCAATTAAAAAGAATGTGTGCAAATCCAGCAATCTTTCCAAATATTGTGGTTGGCTGTTCTGATATGGCAATACTAGCTGCAAACTCTCCGTGGAAAATGTGCAATGACAAAATACTTGTTGCACAAAAACACTGCTCAAAAGCACTGCAAAGACCTAACAAAGAAACAATGTAGCTCCAACAGAACTTACAGTAGCACCATACTGGTGACAATCATCAAAAAATTTGCTTGCTGAGAACTTTTTCCTAATCACACCTGTATTCCCACGTAGTAATGTCATTCCCGTGCCAATAACACCGCCATTTGAATGGTAAAGTGGCAATGAAATGTAATTAACATCACTTGTATTGACATCAAATACTTCTCCCAATCCGTAGCTCATGAAAAAGAACCTGAAATATTACAATACATCAAAATAGCACCAATTTGAGAAATTTTTCATGAATGAGAGACTAACTGCACTACAAGTATAGGGAAATAGGACGCTCTAGACAGTGCTTCCATTCCTAAGGAAATCTTACTGCAAGACAGTTTAGCCATTTGTACGGAAACAGGGGGGGAAGTGAAAATTGTAAGGAAATGACAAAGAAACTTTGAAATGAGTAAGGAATTTACAAGGAATTCAAGAAACAATTTTACATGTTTAAAATATTACATTCTAATTTATTTCCATGCTTTATAAATGCTTCTACCAGCACCAGAAATTTTCTGATGGGGGCTGAATATTCCAATGAAGGAGCTAAGAATGGTTAGCAGGGTGCTAGGACTACCACATCAATTCTGAAAACAGTTCAGGATCTTCTGACAGAGGGTAGCAAGATATATGCTGCATATGCAATCTAATGCAAATGATTAAACCAACTACCTTCCATGCTTGATTACAGCAGCTTTGGGAAGGCCAGTTGTCCCAGATGTATAGATGTACAGTAATTTGTCTAAAGAAATATCATACAATCAGCTTACAGTAAAACAAATAAGGTGATAAAACAGCACCATGGCATAAACTGCACAAATTTCTCAATATGAAATTAACTGATCTTGCAGTATTACTGACCAAAATGGGTGTGCAATTACTGCAGCAAGCAAAGAACACTTTTTATGGTATTGATGATTCTCTTACATACTGCACCAATATTGTTTAAAGTTATAATCTCTCTACTTGTAAACTATGCATTTACCAAGCATTTGCCATTTCATAAAGCTAAAATTTCATATAGTTTTACTTGAATTGCTATAGCAACATTTACTAGTCCTCTTGATGAAATACCTTTATCCTTTTTAATATGCAATATGGTGATCAATGTAGCTTCCTTTACTTTCTTTGAGCAATCCTGTAGCAATGCTTAGTAACAGTTCTAACATTAAAGTACTAAAATACTGAGTGTCACCACAAGACCCCTTGAGATATTCAACATGGTGATAGGGGAGACATATACAATGTTGTCATATGACCTCTTTTCTGGAGGGGTGTAAAGCAATAAGTTACCAACAGAACCTGGTAAAGCTGTTAATTTACCAACAGAAATGTGACTTTATCAAAAGAAGCATTTGCTGGCAAAAATTTAGTTTTATGGAGTACACTGATGCTAGAAAGGGGATTTTGAACAATCTATTGAAATAATGGCAAAACATGAAGTCACATACTGACAAAAGTCATTGGGACTAAATTCACCACCGAGATCACTGATAGTTGGGGGTGTTACACCACCCACACTCCCTGCTAGCTATGCCCTGGGATGTATACAATATTAAATACTTGCCTAAAATTTACAAAATATGATTCTCAATCCTTGACAGTGGTGCCTTATAACACCTGTAGCCATTGCCAAGTTTGATAAAGAATTTCC
This sequence comes from Cassiopea andromeda, assembly GCA_018155075.1. Classification (NCBI taxonomy): domain Eukaryota; kingdom Metazoa; phylum Cnidaria; class Scyphozoa; order Rhizostomeae; family Cassiopeidae; genus Cassiopea; species Cassiopea andromeda. The sequence goes on along the minus strand of WIPJ01027381.1, from coordinate 203,232 downwards.
TATTAAATGCTGAAAAGCAGTAGTGGCCTGGCCAGGGTGTCATGGTTCCCCAATTTTTTTCGAAATTGTTGGATCTTCAGAGACTTTAATATTTCACCAGGAAATTTTCAGTCTTTTGCTGATAGTAAAGATAAAGGTTTTGAATTTTATCAGAAAATCTTTGAACTTGGACCCTCCCCCTTACTCTACAGGTGCCACAACACCTCTGCTGAAAAGAATAGTGAAAAACATTTATTGCTTTAGCAGCTACTTTTTGCTGTCAACAAGAAAGCTTTCTATCATGAAAGCTACAAGTCATCTTTCCAAGCTTACAATTAAATATTGAAGAGTGAACAAAGTTGCTCAGTGGCTTTGCAGGAAGCACCATTGTCTGGAAGGAGGAAAGGAGAAGGAAAATTAAAAAAGAAACAGGAGAGAACAGAAAAGGAAAGAGCTCTATCCTCTTAAGAGAGAGCAGGAAAGGAGAAGGAAAGAAAAAATAAAGGAAACTAGAGGGGAAAGAATGGAAGAAAATGGGAGATGAAAGTGGATTTAATGCAAAATAATATAAAAATTGCTATAATAATAAAATGAAACTTAATTTTGAAGTTTCATTGCAGGAAGCTTAACTTTTTTCCACATTCTCACTTTTCCCACATTACAGGAGACCTATGTAGCAAAATAAACATTCCCAAGGATAACTAAAAATCTTGACAGACAAACAATTACCATAAAAATCTCGCTCCTTTGGCTCAGGTGGCTGTGTGGTTGCACTTTGCTGCATAAGTGGCAATAAATTTTCAGCATCTGAAGATGAATTCTTATCATCCCCAACACAATAAAACTTTATGTCATTATCCAACTGGCTTACTACTTCTGAAATAGCATCTGAAATAACAGGAGGATAATCCTTTGCCAATATTGCATTATAATTGCTACTAGTAATATGGTTAGGAAGACTAAGCTACAAAGGTAATTAAAAATGAAAGAAAAAACCTAAAAAATAATGATGAGATAGAAAATAATGTGGGACATGATAATGAAAAGTCTAATTCATTAGGAATAATCCATTATTTCCTTCTAAGAGAAAAGAGGGTCTTTCCATGGTTCCCTAGAGGGCAAAATTTGCTACATGGGGTGCATATGACCCTGGGGAACACACATGCTTGTACAATTTTTAGAGAGTGTGATCTTAATGATAGTCACTGCAACTAAAGCAAGTAGGAATGAGATCAGATGGCTAAGAGGTTATGTAACTTGTAGCACTATGGCCACTGTTAGCTTGTTCATTAGAATAAAGTTTTAAACCTCTATTAAAGTTCTCAAGTATCTAGGGGAATGCTATTTGACAGGGGCATTGAAGAGGGGACTTGAATAAATATTTAAGTTTGAATCATTCACAACTTATGAAAAAATACAATATTTTACAGAATATCTGCAATCTTGGAAAAAAATCACAAAACAAGCATAAAAGACACCCATTGAATTCTGTATTCAAGGGGACCGGGGACCTTTAATAGAAGGGGATCATTATTGGAAGCATTATGGTAGTTAACTCTATAGTGTACTGCAAAGAGTAGTTAGTGAACAATACATAATATCATAATAGTAATAGTTCACAACTATTAGGGGTGCTGCCTTAAAAAGGAATGGGTGCTTTGCTGCGGAATATTTATGGTGGCCAAGCTCTTGGCCTTGCCCATAGTGAATTTTTTATAATGACGTCTCTGTTCCTGTTGGGGGTTTCTTTTCTTTTCTTTTTATAAGAAACATTTCTATAAGGAACAGAAGGCTGAAATTAGGCAATAATTAAGAAAAATTTAAGAAACATAGGCAGGCTGAATTTGAAATGATAACTTTCAAAAACTGTATTTACTAGTAAATTTTTCATCAAACTAGTAAGAAAATAGAATTAGCATCCATTACATGCCTCACAAAACCTGGGCATCCTTTTTCTTGCATCACAATTGCCTAATCTGGGTTGCTAATGTAATTTGAAGTTTTCCAACTTAAAACACATTCAAGAGACATTTAAGACCGCTACCACAGCATGAAAAAGTGGCAACATTATTTTGACATACTTTAAAGCTCTTTTTGTCCGACACTTATCAGGCTCACAATGACTGCGAATGTATGGCTTGCCTAAAACACATAAAGAAAACATCCCACTTAGGCCGATTTTGTCTATGATTGGTTCTTCCCAACACGGACCTGCTAAATGGTTAGCAGAAATTTTGCTACCAGTCCTAGAATTATACTCCTCACATTGCATAAAAGATTCCTTTACGTTTGCTAACTTTACCCAAAACTGTAATCTCAAGCCTGCCAAATCATTTCTATGCTCTTTTGGCATCAGCAGTCTATATACAAATATCCCATTGGATGAGACCATGGAGATTTGTGCTAATGCTTTGTATTGAGGTCACCTTGATTGTCCGCCATTCCCTGAGGACACATTCAGGGATTAATGCTAATTGCTACACATGGAGTTGAATTTAGTTTCAACAACCAGATATATAAACAGTTCGACAGTGTGGCAATGGGTAGCCCCTTGGGTCCAGCATTAGCAAACATCTTTGTTGGCTTTCATGAAAGTAGACTTTTTGACAACACTGCAAAACCAGGTGTCTTCTTTTGGTACATGGACAATAGTTTTGTCATCTTTGGCTCCAAGCTGGATTGTGACCATTTTCAAGAAAAATTGAACTTACTACATCCAGCTCTAAAATTCACAATAGAGAAGGAGCAAAACAACTCCTTACATTTTCTAGATGCTTTGGTAGAGAAAGAGGGCACTAGATTTCTTACCAGCATTTACAGGAAACCAACGTTTACTGGGCAATACATCCATTGGAATTCCTTTAGCTCAAAGACAAGAAAGATTAGCCTTATTAAAACCTTAGTTCACAGGGCACTTATGATTTGCTCTAAAACTTAATTAGGTCCAGAGCTCAATAAGATAAAACAACTGCTTATCGACAATGGATATCCAGCAGATGTTCTACTTTCTTGCATTAACCAAAAATTAGCCAACTTTGCAGCAGAAAAACCAATTGGTCCAGAGAAGTGCCTGGTATACCTAAAATTGCCTTGGATTGGTAATGTTTCATCAAAGCTTGAAGATCAAATCAGTAAAGCCATTACATCTAGTTAATATGCTGTGATGCCCCGTGTGGTTTAGAATACTAGAGTAATGCTACCATCTGCTAAAAAAGATTGCGTTCCTACCACTCAAAAAGTTGTGTTGTTTATGAATTTTTGTGCCAATGTGAAGCTCAGTATGTAGGACACACTACGCAGAGACTAGCAGACAGAATAAAACAGCATGTCCCCGCAAGCATCAGGAAGAAAAGTAATACCATAAGAGAACAGCCACCTCGTGTATGTAAAAAGAACAATTCTAAAATTAATTGGGAGTCAGCCATAGGACAACACCTTATTGCAAATCCAGAATGCGCCAAAACATATACAGATGACAAGTTTCGGATCATTGGGTAAGCAAGATCATCCTTTCATTTAAGTGTTTTGGAATCTGTTCACATCAAGACTCAAAACCCAGTCTTGTGTAGACAAAAAGAGTTTGTTTTCTCATTGGGACTCTTTAAGTAAACTATGTTAATAGGTCCTAATTGGTCAACTTGGGGCCAATTAGATGCATCCTAACACATAACTACATCTGGATATATATTTCAGTTATCCTTTAGGTCATTATCCGAAGTTTTCATACTCTGATGAGTGTCAGACGGAAAAAGGCTTGTAAGCAGTGGCGGCTCGTGGTATTTTTCGCTGGGGGGGCAAGTCTTTGAAACACTGGGTGTGGTCAAAATATCTTAGGGAGCCACACCCAAAAAAATGACATTGGATAGCATTACCTCCAGATTGCAAAATACACTTTTTCTTTTCAAATAAGTAATAAATTATCTGGCTTCAAACTGGAAGTTTTTTAATATTTTGTCGAATACAGC
>WIPJ01027381.1:133156-197328 GCA_018155075.1 Cassiopea andromeda | reverse complement strand
TTTCAATGCTTACGTACGAGGCTCAAGTCAACACAATGAGAAGTAATCGAATCTCGCGCCCCTGAATGCCTGGTTAAACATGCTAGGATATTACATTTTATATTTTTCTCACTGTTATAGCTTAATTGTACAGTTTTTTCTTTTCATTTATTTTTCGGTGGGGGGGCATTGCCCATAGTGCCCATTAGCACGAGCCGCCACTGCTTGTAAGTATGTCAAAATAATGTTGCCGCTTTTTCGTGCTGTGGTAAAGTTCTGTAGTATGAACAAACTATTTACAGACATTTAAGACTGGATTTGACAGAAATATTAAGAAACACCAACGTTGAAGCCAGTCTATGTATTTCTTACAACAAAAATATTCATGCAATGTAAACAACATGAAACCAAAAGTAGTTGCAAGCATAGACTGCAAAATGCTCAATAAGCATACATTATAACCACTGTTATTATAAAAACTACTGAGTTCAGGCCAAGCTAGAAATTCACCCAACCTATTATATTCTGACTGCAGAGGGGATGAGCCTATCCAAAAACTCATCAATCTTATCAAGGGTGCAGGCATTGAAATGAGTAAAGGACATGTACCCCATGAGGACATGTACCCCTTGAGGACATGTACCCCTTGAGAGCACCATTTAAGGGAAGACAAAGTGATATCTTAACATACTCCTTGAAATCAAAATGGACTCTATTGACAAACTGCTTATACTTTTCTAACAAATGCAAATATGCAAAGTGGTGTGTTTGTTTTAGTGTCACAATATGAAATTTATTAAACAAACTTTGTCCACAATGTGACTCCATAAATTAGATTTTCTGTTTTAAGGGAGAGAGGGAAAGACTATTTAATTGATCTTTTATAGATATTCAAGGAAGATTCAGGCAAAATATTTCTCTGAAATGCATATTTGTAATATGAACAATTGATTAACTCGAGGAACTGGAATAATTGAGCCAGTAAGATTTGTAAGACGAGTGTGGATGTGCTCACAATTGATTGAGTGACTCTCATTTCAAGGTTTGCAAGAGTGGTGGATCCCCATGGAGCCCATTCTACAACACCCCTGATAACTATGTATATGCAACATACCAGAAAATGTTGGTGAGTAAATAACAGCCTTGGCCTTGGCAATATTGATGCAGTGTGCCAATGAATCGCCTCTTAAATTGAAATTGATAAGAGCTGACACAACACCTATCTTTGACAGTCCTAGCCAGTAGCAGACATATTCAGGTGATGATTCCATAAAGATTGCCACAATATCACCTTTTTCATAATTGGCTCCATAAAAAACATTTCCAACCTGATTTGAGAAAGAGTCAACTTCAGCAAATGTCATGGATTTCCCTGTTTCTACACTGATAAAGGCAGTCCTGTTGGGGTGCTTATCAACCACTGTACTCTTGAAAAGATGTGCAATAGACTCTTTATTCTGCCGGTGCTTTGCCATGGTCCTTTTCACACTGATTAGCTTTCGAACCCCTCTGCAGAAAAAATAACTTTTTTAAAAATAGTTCTAAACTCAATTAGACTAAATCAATGCATATCTGAGGATGATTTGTTTCACTATCTATCACCTTAAAAATTTATGCACCAATGGACTATATTAGAAGTCAATCATTTATAACTTTAGGCAGCAGGGGAGAGCTCTTTTAAAAATGCTTAAGGATTTTTTACCCCTTCAATTTTTGTTAAAAAGTTTCATACTCCATTAAATTGGAAAAAAATTTCATAACTCAGTTGCCATCCTACAGCCATGATCCTCAACCCCCGGCCATGAACTAGTATCAGTCTATAGATCAACTGGTACCTGGCCTGGCCACAAAAGGAACATTTTTGCTACTTCCCACATCAGTCACTATATCAGAACTTATTAAGTTACTTAGCATCAAATATAAAACATACACTCTGCAGAGCTTTCAATAGAAGGCGGCTACCTGCACTTTATTGGCGGCTACTTCTGCCTAAAATGCCATCTACTTTGACTCAAAATGACATAAAGTGCATACCTGCCTAATATTTATGATCAGTTGCTTACTCTAAATATTATTGAAGCTCTGCTCTGTCAAGTATACCTGGTGGAATGAACTTTCTACACCCACTCTCTGAACTACAATAATAATGCCAAATTTTGGCCAGTCTCCAATGACAAAAAGGTTGGGACCACTGCTCTACAGAATTAAGCTTTGATGCAAGCATTCTCTAAGCATTTCAGATTTGCCTTTTCATTGTTACTGTCCTTTCAGCTACCTGAAAGATTCTCTCCAGAACTTTGCTCTAAAGTTCATACCCCTAAAAAATTCTCCAGAATGCATTTTATCTCTAGTTGCCCTATGAAAAGTTTTCATGCCCTCCATAATTCTAACCCAGTCCAGTGCTCAGAGCTAAAATAACTGAGCTTTATGGGATGACTTCTAACAGGGGTATAGCAAATATTCAAAAAGTGGGAAGCACTGGCACTTGTGGACACTTTTAGAAGTAAAAGGGGGCAACTCTGCAAGCTACAAAGAAGAATCAAACATACACATTTGTGAAAATCTGAGGTATGTACCCCATTGCCCCTATCCCTATCTCCTATTTCCTACATCCACATGACCCAGTGTGCATTCTGGGATTTTTCTCACCACAGACCCTAGCCAATGTTCTTCTTGAAAAAATTGCTTGCCATTTGACCTAGAGCAACTTGGCCAAACTTTGAGTAAATAGCAAAAAATTGATAAAACTTCTCATCTTATACTTGGGAAGTTTTTATATAGGTCTGTGCTTGCCACAGCTCTGATGCTAAAATGATTTTGAATGCAGGATGGAACATCATGACTATAGCTTCTACACTCACAGTATAGATTCTTATGAAGAAAATAAATATTTTAAATTGAATATTTCTAGGATCTTTATGTGGCTGTCATAAAGCCTAGTGTTTTCTATGTAACCTCACATGCAGGAGATTCATTTAGTGAGTTTTGCCTTCACACAAAGGAAGTACAAATACTGACCATTTTGATTTGGGATGTCATCAAATTTTGGTAAAGAGAAATGAAAGGAGGCTCCTTTCTGTATGATGTAAATCAGTCCTACAGCCATTGTATCTGCATAAATAGAACACCCTAAAGTGCAAATCCACTGAAAAGTCTTTGGTGAAAGCAAGATGCACTCTTTTTTATAAGAACAGCTTTATACAAACATGAGCCTAGAATTTGACTGAAAATTAAGAACAAGGCTGGGGCTGAAGCACTGTTGTATTATGTATTTTTGGAAACCGTGCAAAACATTTCCACAATTTTCGTTGATTTGTACAAATCCGCCGGAAGAGCAACGCAGCACTAGGGTCGTAAAGTTCTATCAGTAAGCTGCATCTCATGGTACTGAAGCATTAACTGTGGTAAAATTCAAAATGTATTGCAAATCGATCAGACATCCGCTAGAAGAATCCAAAAGGGCTTCTCTCAAAAAGGTCACATACGCCACAAAAGAGTTCACAGATTAAGATGCACGGGCGCTTACGATATTCCCTAACACTTGTACCACAGCAGTGGAGCGATCTCTAAGTCAAACAGATGAGATGTAAACAATCTACAAGCTTGAATCTGACCTTAAATCTCTTGGAAGTGTTTGAATTACGATGAGTACGTATCTCCATCCTCCACTTCCAAGGTAATAAGAAGTACCAAAAATGACTGCAACCAAAGGAAAATAAAACCATTCTAGGTGTAGCCACCCGGTGATGAAGGAGCTTATGCCTAAAAAAGCGAACACTCTGCTATATGCCAACATGTTTCTGCGAATATGCCTAACAATGATTGTGAGTGGCAGGCGTCGTTTCATACGGCTTTCACGTTGAATTTTGATTTGAGGCCACTCGAACCCTTTTCTGAAGAAGATCTTGGACAAGATTTCGCCGCAAGGAAGATTTCCGCATACTGCAAAAGCATTAATGAACTTTGAACCGAAACTGTTGTTGCAGCTGTTCCAAACAATAGCAAACATGGCTGTCATTAGGAAACAATAATCCAGTTCCTAGCTGTTATTCGCTTTCTAAACAGGGCGGACTATACAAAATTTCGAGTGAGTTGCTGATGAACGATTAGATAGAAGCAGATTTGTGGTCCTAGGGGCTCAGGGGGAAAGCTCCCTTGTTTAATTTATTTGAGCTTCAGGTGGAACAGGCCCAAAATAAACCTCAAAACAATAATTATATATATTAATTATTATATTAGTTAACAATAATTATATACATCCCAAGGCTTCATTGTTTCATCAATTATCAAATTTGAATCTCCAAAAGTAACTAGCCTTTGGTGCACTGTTCAACAAAGTATGCCCAAGAACATTTTCAATTTCTCCTTGAAATACTTAACCAACACTTTAGCAACCCGCAAGAATCTCTTTAAATGGTCTATTGGACAGTCATCTGCATACTCCTTTTGTCTTCAGACAGAAACACTACAACAAATCGTTTCCAGCTGTAAGTCGTACCTCGATCAGGGTAGATATACCTGGAGGCATGATTCGGTCCTTAACTTTATAGCCAACTCGCTATCAGCGCTTCCAAGTTGCTCCATATACGCTGATCTTACTGCTTTTCTGTCCCCTTCTCTAGTTACAGGTGATTCTCTTCGGCCTGACCTTCTTTTGATCACTAAAAACAAAGCTCTGTACATCCTTGAGCTTACCATAGGATTTGAAACTAACATACAGGTCAACAGCGATCGCAAAGGTCTAAAATACAATCCTCTTCATCATTCATTACGTTCAACATATCGTCAAATAAATTTCATTAACTTATCCTTAGGTGCTCTTGACACTGTAGGATCCTCCTCAGCCTCTTTCAGTGAACTACTTAAGGCAGTTGATTTTGACAACAACACGCAAAAAGCTATCCTGTCCAGGATTATGAACATCACCATAAGATGCACATATTACATATTCTGTTGTCGCAATAAGCCATGGACAAGTCCAAAATTACACGGCACATGAATATGGACTTTCTCAGTAATTACCTAGACTTTTCTTTTCTAATACCCTTTTTTTTTATTTTTATTTTTGTACCACTGTGACAGCCAATTGTACATTGCCTTATATAGTGAGATGTATAATTGTAATTAGTTGATATATTGTTGAAATGAAAGTTTGAAAAAAATATATTTCTCCCAAAAGGAGCAAAAGGAATCCACAAACACTTCTGTTCCTAATAATTTCAATAGTGCCACGATGCTTTTCAGCTATTAAATGGCAATGATGTTAAGTATTCTTACTATCATTACTGGCACAAAAAAATTATATGGCTGATAGCCTGTAACTAAGCACCAGAACTGAAACTTTTCTCTATGCACTGAGGATCACTTTTGACAGAAAAAAAGTCAGGTATACAAAAAATCTGATTTCTCTCTGCATTTAGCAGAGGTCTAATTGAAAACATGAAATTTAACTGCACTTTGAGGCAATTGCAAGTTGTATTGGAAACTCCTCTGGGCAAGGATGCTTTGTTCCCTGACCACTCAGAGCATTTAAAAGTATTTCCTCGACCACTTTATTTGAAAAAAGTCAACCCATAAAATATGCTAACAACCAAATGCTGGATTGCACTGAATCTTACCAGTATGCTTCAAAACCTTCGTCAGCAAAACTTTTTGGGAGAAGTAACGAGCCTACTTCATCTTGGCGGAGATTAGGCCTACAAGGAATAAACGATTCAATGATTCCTCGAATACTTGACTTTCAAGGGGTATTTTATGTCCAAAAACCTATGCGATGCTTCTGAAAACTCTGAGAGGTCAAGGATTGTAGCTCTCGCAACCGTTTCGTCCATTTGGTAAAAGTCCGCGAAAAGTATTACTTGCACCTTTGCCCCTCGTTTTCAAGCGAGCACATATGTCTCAGTTCTACACACAATTTGAATCCCATATGTCGCAGTTCTAAACGCTGAGAACAAAAGATATCAGTCACTTGTGACCCATAAACAGTACCGTCGAGAGGGGGGAGTAGCCAGGGTAAAACTCCAGGGCCCGGGCCTCAAGTGGGCCGTGAAAATTTTGCTATTGCAAAATAATATTCAAAAAGCCGTTTGTTGGACGTTCATTCGTTAACTCACTAAGGATTTCTTTGCTTGTCAGGTTTGTTCTAATACTTGGTTGCATTATGGAATACCAATGCTTTATAAGAGTTTTGCATTGATTTGCATTTGTTGTAACCTCCTCTTGCCCCTGTGCTGCTACTTCTACACAGGGGCCCGTGCTGTTTATAGCCCCAGGGCCCGAGCTGGCTCTCGACGGGCCTGTCCATAAGTGTATGTTCTAAACATGATTACAATAGAGATGTCTTAGTTCAAAACACAATTGAGAACACATATGTTTCAGTTCCGAACACAGTTTTGAAGAATTCTGAACCGACAGGATTCGAGAAAGAGGAAACAATTATCGGTCACTGAGTACAGCGGGTAGAATTTGCAATATTTTTCCGAGGGCATTTAGCTTGGTCGCTGAAGCGAGAGGTATATGACTTTTTATGTGCATAGTTTAGAAAGAACAGACGCACAATAAAAAGGTGCAGCTCATTATATTTTCCCTGAAACAAAAAAGAATTCTTTATTGATTTTTTTCTTATGACTGATAACTTCTGACTGAGTTCTAGAACTCTTGGAACTCACCCTAGATCTGCCCTTGCTGTAGGAGGAATCAACTTAATTCCTGCTGCCATATTCTCCCTGCAACTGCTGCTGTTGTCAAAGCACGTCCTAGAGGTTGGTTGAAACGCTCTACTTCAGCCTTGCCTTCTGGCCACTTAGACGTTGAAGTATCGTAACAAATGCCTAAAGTACGAGGATAACAACGATACGCCTCACTATTGATAGGTGGAGCATTGTCTGTGGTGATTGAAAGAGGAATACCTTGAGTAGCGAAGACTTTGTCGCATTTCAGAATTACGACGGACGCTTTTCTTGAACGAACAATTTCAACCTCCGGATATCGTAAATAGCGATCAATGATAACTAATAGGCACTCTTCAGTGAGGAGTGGACCATAAAAATCTGCATGCACCTTCTGCCATGGTCTATCTTGCATAGGGGTCATCTGCATAGGTTCCAGGGGGGTTGGGGTGACCTGCAACTTGACATGGCATACAAAGATCAATAGTCTCTTTGACTAATTTATCTATACCTGGGAACCATACTTACTCGAGGAGAAGTGCCTTTGTCTTTTCTGGACCTTGGTGGGTCTCATGTGCAATATCTATCGTATTCTGTTGTAAGCTTCCGCTACAACGATTGGCAAACCACGGAGAACAATATTATGTGGAGCAACAATCAGTTCGTCCTTTATAGAACAGAACGGGTTTAGCAGATCGCAGTCCCACTTATTATGATGGATTGCTGCACGCAGGCTTTATGTTGTTTTATCTGTATCAGTAGCTTTTTGAATATCACTTATGAGCAATATCGCTGGTTTTCTCATTCAAGAGGATTGTATTAATTTCAATAAAAGAGTATAAAAATCGACTAATAACCCAAAGGGTTCGATTGTCCAAGCAAGAAAGAGAAAATTTTCAATTTTACTTGGTCTTGAGTCGTCGTCTTCTTCGTCTTTATTGTTATCACATCGTTCTTTATTGTCTTCAACTAATACACGATTCCATCCATACGCTATCAAAGGTACTTCTTGCTTCAACTCTCATACACCGACTACTTCAAATCAACTCAATCAACAAATTAAAAACAATAAACAACAATGAAATAAATCAGCCTCCAGCCGCTAATACTTGCTCACAACAAAAAAGGATAAGAATAAAGGTGACACATAACTTTGAAAGCGGAGCAGCATCGTAAATTCTTACACTCTCCCCTTGACCAGCTATTATCAACGTTCTCGAGTTATCTCAGCATTGCTTTCTACCTCAAGCTGGTCCATGATATGCAACCTCTCTCTTGCCAGTTCTGATGTCTTTCGTCCGCTGTTCTCTTCGGTAGTTACCTAGTGGGTAGCTTCAGTCTCATTTTATCCACACCTTGAAACAGTTCCGATGGGAATAACTTCTGCAGAGGTCGGTATATGTAATTTCCGTTGGCTATTGGCACTCTTGCGCCTGGAATATTATTAACTCTTCCCCTGATTAATTCCTCAACCCTACCGAGCTTCCATAAAAGTCTATTCCTGTTGTTCTCACTCTCAATTGTGGCAACATCTCCATTGTTAATCCCTGCCCTTGTATTCTTTGATACTCTCGTAAGTCCACAAGATATGCTCTTCTCCATCTGCGCCAGTAATGTGTCATTACCCTTGATAAGTACTGTTCACGTTTGCGTGCATCATATGGGGTCTCATTTGAAAAATTTTCTTCCTCGCTGTTGTATCCTGGTATGCTTAGTAACCGCTTTCCTATTACTAGATGTGATGGCGTGAATGGTTCTTCAAGCCCATTCAATAAAGGTACAGCACTGGCCAAAAGTTCTGGGACACTTTGCTAATTTTTAATCTGGACGGCACATTTGGTCCCCTCCCCCTCTAAACAATGTTGGTTTTTGAGAGAAGTACATGTCGTACCGGAAGAATTTTTCGTGCACAATAATGCCAAATGTCTTAGGAACAGACCAACATTGTATTAGGGGGAAGGGGGATACGTAGAAGACGTAGTGATTGAAAAGCTGAGAAAGCTATAATTTTTCATAATTTTTTGAAAGTGTCCCAGGGACTTTTGGCAAGTATTGTACGTAAGTGGTCTCGAGTTCAATACTCCTTCAATTTGACTAACAATTGTTTGCAACTCATTACAAGATAGTCTTGATTTACTGATGTTCTTTTTCAAACATTGCTTAACACCTTTAATTACACGCTCATAGAAACCTCCCCACCATGGGGCCTTGGCAAACTTGTACTTCCATTTTACTTTTTGCTTTACCAGGTAGTGATTAACTACTGTAGACTTGAAGATATTCGTAATCCTTTTTGAAGCGGTCTTAAAAGTCTATGCATTATCTGCAACAATTAATTATGGTACGCCTCTGCGAGAGAGAAACCTTTTCAAACAGAGCAAAAAAGCTTCTCAAGATAAATTGGGGACAATTTCCAAATGAAGTGCTCTAGTTGTAGCAAACGTAAATAGCGCGATATACACCTTTTGCAAGGCTAGAGATTCCGTTTTTATAAGCAAAGTCTGGCAAAATCAAATCCTACGGATGTGAAGGCAAAATCTTTCTTGATACAAAACTCTGACAATTGACCTGTTTCTGGATTCCCATATGACAATCCTTGAATACAAGTACATAATTTGCAAGCATGAACGATTTTCTTTACTGACTGCCGCCCTTTTACAAACCAAAAACGTGATTTTAATCCCATCAATGTTTCTTTCACTCCATTATGAAGCGCAGTCTCGTGCCTTTGCATAATAATTAAATCTGCAAGAATGTGATTTCGGGGTGTGATTATTGAATTCCTGGCCTCTAGATCAAGGCTCGAGTTGTTCAATCTTCCTTTGCATCTAAGCAAACCGTCTTTGCCTTTAAATACAAATAATGGCCTTGCTATTTTATCTAAATATTGTCCTTCAAAAGTTGATTGTGCTTGCTTTACAAAGATCTTCTCTGCTTTGCTTATCTCAGCTGCTGTTAAGTCGTTACTCTTTCTGGAATCTTTATTTCTGCAATTCTCAATAAAACGTAAAAAGTGTGCTACAAGGCGAAGGATCCGCCCGTAGTTACTAAATCTATTAATAGTACCAATTTCTTGTATGTTTGGCACATCTTCTACGGTTGAAATTAAAGTGGGCGTTTCTGGTGAACTGCGAGTTCTGAGTTCGTTTAAGCAGTCCTGAGGCACATCAACTTCCTTCAATCTATCAAAACAAGCTAAGTCCTTATATTTTAGTCATTGAGGGCGGTACCACCACTCGGATTGATTGGTTAGCCTTGAAATATTGGATTCCTCCTCGGTAAGTCCACAGGATTCTCTTTACCTGGACAATGTGACCATAGTTCAGATTTGAAAAGCTTCCTTATTTCCTGCACCCTGTTTTCTACGAATATCTTCCACTCTTTATTAAGTCCATTAATCCAATAGAGGGTGCTTATTGAACAGTGCACGATATCAACATATGTCACTGCATTTATCATCTCTTTCATAGCAATAATAAAACGAGCAAGAATCAAGCATGAAAGTAATTCTAATCGTGGTATGCTTAATTTGACAGTGGGGCAACTCTAGATTTAGACATGACCAATTTAACTGATGTTTCATCTTCTTCCAGCAACGGGCTTTTTCTTGGCATAACTTTGTTGATATCTGACTTTGAATCCTTCATAATTTCTTTCGTTACTTTGTCCGAATTTGATCTCCACTTTCGTAAGTTAAATCTTCCTTCCTTCATTATGTGTATAGCTTTCTTGTATATCTCAATTGTTTCTTCAACAGTTTGTGCACCAGTGTTTATATCATCTGCATATAGAGAGTTCATGATTTTATTGCATATGTGACCGTGCTGTGATGCATACCCTTCAATGTGCTTCTTTAATGTTGCGTTCAGTAGAAATGTACTACAAGATACTCCGAAAACCACTGTACAAAGGCGTATGTCACCAACTATAAATCTGATCTTCATACCCCAGAAAACGCAAGGCATCCCGGTCATAATTTTGAATCGATATCGTTAAAAATGCCTTTTCTAAATCTGACGTCAGTGCAATAGCGTACAGTCTAAATCTGACAAGGACTTCTGCCACACTCTTCAACAAGCATGGCCTCTCATATAAGCAGTTGTTTAATGAAACCCCATGATAGATCTTAGCAGATATTACACGACTCGTACCTTTGTTGTTGCCTTGTCCTGTCGTACAACAGCGTGTTGTGGCAGGTAATGAGTCCTTCCTACCGTACATTCTTTATCATTTACTCTTTCAATAATTCCCATTTCTTCCTGACTCTTAATAATACAATCATACTCTTTAAATAGTTCGTGATTTTGCTTTAGCTTTGTGAGGAGTCCTTGGAGTATCTTTTTACTAAGGAAATAGTCATCTCGTAGTACAGGATGCTCAGGTTTCCATGGTAACTTAACTTCGTATCGGCCGTCTGTAAAACGAATTTCCTCTTCAAATTGTTGATAAACAGAATTTTCCTTTTCTAAATGTATTCCAATGCTTTCCCAACTCCTGAATTTTGAAAGTTGATCATTAAGATTCTCTTCCTTTGCAAACAAAACGTGTGTTTGGGCAAAATTTGTTGCTGTTGAACTTGTTTCTTTGCAATTTCGTAATTCTCCTAACAAAGCTCTGCTCCAACCTGCTTTCCAGAGCAACTGGTCCACCATTATCTTCTTTACTGCAGCCCCCTGTCATAAATAACCAGCATTAATCCAGTCCGACTAAGATTTCAACATCAAGCACACTGGATTCGGTTTCGAAATCAGCGAGTGGAAGCCCCCTAAGATGCGGGTATGCTTGAACGGCAAAATTTAATTGTTGATTTCTCAATGATGCACAAACGACAGGAACAACATAAGCTGTCATGAACAAAGTTGTATCCCAGTATAGGCTTCGCAAACTAAACTGCGTGATGTCATAAGACTGAGTTCGCCCTTCATCCTTCTTTATCATTAATATTTCATTTCCAATCGTGGGGAGGGACAGATGATCTTGTAAACGCTGTGAAATATATGCTCATTGGCTTCCTGAGTCAAAAATAATGCTGGCAACTGCTGATTGTTTCTGATTGCTTGATGCTGATATGTACCCTTTCGCTGTATGCAAGAGAACTGAGTTCTTTGAGTCAACATACATTGTGGTGGCCAAAGAGCATGGCTATTGCAGCTCAAGTAAATTGGTGCTTTGACTTGCGGCTGGCCGGAAATTTACCCCAGATTGAGATGTTGTGTGACCTTGACTTTGATCATTAATTGGCATTACCCCATCTTGAGGGTTTATATTCACCAGATTACTACCCTGTGCTCCTGGTGGTTGCTGCCTCTGTAGAGGATTAGTGAGGCCAGCATGAGCGCACTGATCACAGATGCTTGCATGATGACGCCCCCTGCAGTCATAACACCTGACATTGCTCCGACAATCCTTTGATAAATGATTTTTAAGCAAACGAAACAACGTCCTTGTTTTCACAGTATAGCTTTTCTCGCTTGAGGCTTCGATACAGTGTCACATTTTGCAGAATAGTGTGATCCATTGCAGAACGAGCAAATGTCTTTTCTCCCTTCAGGAACCAATACCAATGTTGTAAAATGCTGATTTCCTTGGGCATTTTTCGTAAGTTCCCGTTGGACTGCGTCATTTGTAACTGATAACTCTGCTTGCGTGCCTCTAATTTTCCTTGTAGTTTTTCCAAAATTCCATCGAGTTCCCATTCTTCTCTTTTTACCCCTTTTGTAATAATTAAGCGAATTTCATCGGGGACTTTATTCATAATAACAGGAATTAAGAGTGCACCGTATTGTTAGAGGACTAGTTTTGTATTTTACTGTAAATCATGTAATGGTGTGTTTATGTCGTTTTTGTTCCTGTCAGTTATCATTCACATGCATGCTGTTGTGTCACACTCCATCTCCATAGTGGTTGTCATCATCCCTTTGTTTAGAGGTAATTCTTTTGTCAGTGTAATATGGGTGTGTTGTCCATGTGCAGTGTTGTTCCTGTTATAAAAGTCAGTTGTGTTTCAATCGTCGTTGAATACAGTCATGTTTTATGCAGTCGTGTTTTATGAGTCGTCATAAATTGCAGTTGTGTTTCTGTCGCTGTGAAGTGATTTAAAGTTGTTGAAGTTGTCGTTTTGGAATATTGAGAGATTTTAACTTTGATAGACTTATCGTGCTTGAAGTATTTGATGAATTAACTCTTTATATTAATATTTAAAATTTATAGCGCTGTCTGTGTTGATTATCGTTCGAGTTTTAAAATCAACACAACTGTAAAAAAAACGAACTGTTTTACAGTATTGCTTGAAATCTATTCCCAATGTTTTCAAACTACGCACATGTATTTCAGTAACATCGTAGAGCTTTCTAATGTTACTAATATCCCTTTCACTTGATACTTTTTGCAAACTAAGCAGTGCTTCGATATGCTCGTTAACTATTATATGCTTCTGTAAAAAGCGCGTCTCTAAAAGCGCGTCTACCGCCTGTTCATAATTACTGTTAGTCATTTGAGTACCTGGAATTGCTTTTGCTGCAGGCCCTTCTAGCAAAGTTTTGAAACACTTGAGCTTATCTACTCATATAAGAGTTGTGCTTTTATATATAACTTCAAAGGTATCCCACCATTCTTGCCAATTTCTGGGATCTCCTTCATATTTCGGAAGCTGCAGGTTTGGTAGCTTTGTTATATTTTGATTACTCCCTTTACCTATGCCAGAGTTGGTAAGACTAGGCTGTAAGACACTTGAGCTAGATTGATTTCTGGCTTTGCTCTTTAAGGCCTCCGTTTTTGCATCTAACTTGACGATTAAAGATTGGATTTCAGATCTAAGCTCTTCACAATTTATTACTTCAGCTTCCAAATCAACTTCACTAATAAGATTGAATATTTCATTATTGATATGTTGCAAAGTTTTTACTTTTTCTTTCAATAAAAGTGATACGTGCTCTATTTTTAAAGAGCATGGTACAGTTGTGATTACGCCTTCCAGATAGGAACTCTGTAGAGAGTTTTCAAAATATCTGAATTATGATGATGTGTTTATTAAAAAAAGCAGTTCATCTCAAACTCACAAAACCCCCTGATTCAGGCCGCTCTCAAAGAGGAAGTCGAGTCTAAATCGCAGTAAATCACACTGACAAGTACATATGCTGTTACAACAAAGACTCTTCCAGGGGCGGCGGAGCCGGCAAAACATTGGGGGGGGGGCTGAAATTAAACGAACGCCGCTGGCGTTCGCACACACGCCAATAGCGTGTAGTAGAGGAGCTGGGGGTCTGAGGGCCCTCTGAGCCTCCTCAGGCGGGTCTGGGGGCGCAGCCCCTGGAAGCCAACGCATTTCCTGCAATGTAGGCCATTTTAATAGTATTTCCGAGAATCTAAAGGAGATAAATTTCGGCCATTCATTATTCGCAATTTCAGAAAGAGACAACGTCAGAAGAAATCTTCGCGAACGTTTGATGCACCGCACACTATCTTTTTCAGCACTCTCCCCTTCTATTCTGTAGTGAACACCAAATAACGTCATGCCAAAAGTTCTAACCACTCAAACAAGTTCTAAAGAAATGACTAATCGTTCCTGATAATGTTTCTGTTTTGGTTCTTAAGAATGTAAGAATAAACTCTACAAATGGATAACAGGAATAAACAAGAAAGATAATTAATATAAATAACTACAAGTCTTCCTTGGTAAACAAGCCGAAGTGCGAAGATCGATTGTCATTGCAAACAAAAAAATTAGCAATATCAATCAAATTGATGTTTCGGGACCGTTCTTTGTATTGATGCAAGATGCTCAAGCTGTTGAAGCGTGGAGCTTCCATGGTAGAGCGCAGCCATGTTATCAATCACCTTTCCAAGGAAAATGTTCGCTCCGCTGTCGCACTGTTTGCAGGATTTATAAGTATAAGGTAAATCACCTTCATTACCTCACAGATGGCATCTACCTGAGCTGAAGTAAGTTCCTTCACAGCTTTGTTGATATCAGAAAAACAGACAATCTCTTGACCATCTAGCATAACTCGAAACAGATCGAGCTGACACGGCAGTCTATCCGTATCAATGTCATCGTAGTACAGTTTGCTGATATCATCGATGAGAGCTATCAAAGCATCTAGGAGTAGGCTTTCCAGTTTCTCAAACATCATGTAGCTCTTTTGAGAAAAACGATCTTCGATCGTGTTGATTAAAAGGTCAACTGCTTCGAAGTATTGCTTCCTGTAATTTTCCTTAGGGGATATCGTTTTGTGACTTGCTGATGGCCCAAAACCATGAAAGTCGGTTAGCTTCTTCGACTGTCTCTTTTTTCTTTTCAACACCGGGTCATCTGGAAATAGGACTATTTGGCTTTCAGGCTTAAATCGAATGAATGATTAAGAATCATAAGGCTTGATTCGCTTAAGGTAATCTATATATGAAAACAGAAGACTTTAGTAGTTTTAGTTTTTGATTTTATCCAGACAGAGATTAATGTGAGTGACATGATTATTAATGTCTCAAAACTTGTTCTACTATTTTTCATCCCATTCTTATTTTTACCCTACCAATCAGGGCCGTAAATCTGTCTTGTCGATTGGGGGGGGGGTCACTGAACATATTGAGGGGGGATTAGCCAAACACTGTGAACGAAACCAGTCTACTTATATAACCAACCACCATGAACAATAGTTAACTAGAGCTTGACACCATAGCAAAGTGGTTATGGCATGGAAAAACAGTGTAGTGCTGACCCAGGTACAAAGGTTCCCACTTCTTTGAAAGAAAACGAAATAGCTTCTCACACAAAATCGCTTTGCTGCGAAATTTTTGGAGAGGGGTTCAGTCCTTCTATCCCCCCGGAAATTACGGCCCTGCTACCAATAATTATTGTGTTTGTTACCTATATCCGGTATTGAATTCTTCTTCCTCAGGACGGTCTGCCAAAAGTCATCAAAGCTGCTGTCATTACGAATTTTCTTCAGAACGGTAACAGTTTGTTTTGCAAGCCGATGTCCCTCAGTCGCACAGATTCGCGTACCTTGAATTGTCCCTGAAAGGTTATCGGTGTGCGAAAACAGTAAATATCCAAGCCGGTTTGCAAAGAAATACTCGATTGTAATCATCTGAGCCTGCACACCAATTATGCGAGCTCTAACTTCAGATTGAAGACCACCTTCTGCTAGAACTTCGGCCCATGTTTCTTGAAGTTCTTTATAGTTTAGAAATATTCTATTGAAACAACCCGCCCGGACAGTCCATCGTGTTGCGCTAAACTTGGCCAGGCCTGGTGAAGCATTTTTATCAACTTCATCACACTCGACATTGCTTTTTACCCCACCAAGTATTTTCTCTCGCTTTGGGGAGAACTTGATGAGCGTAACTATTTCCTTTGATGTGCTCATCGCAGTATTTAGTAAAGGACAGTTTTTTGTGGAATCTTCAATGATAAGACTAAGGGAATGGCAGTGACAATGTGTGTCAAATGCCTTTGGCTGAATTTCCTGTATCCTTCTTGCCACTCCTGACGTTTTTCCGAGCGTGTTGCTTGCTCCGTCGTAGCATTGTCCCCGTAGATCTCGGATTGATAGCTGTGAACTGATCAGCGCATCCTTCAGAGCCTTATCGATAGTTTCCGCTTTGATGTTCGGGATTTCATAAAAGCCGAGAAAATCTTCGTGGGGTTTCATCTTGTCATCAATCCACCGAACATTAATGGAGAGCTGTTCCTTGTTGGCAATGTCTGAATACTCATCAGCAATCAAAGAGAACCACCTACACTTTCCTGACTTGATTTCAGACACGATATCACGAAGAATCGAGCTTGCCACTAACTGAAGAATTTCATCCTGTGGATCATGAGAAGTATACCTATCACTCCTCTCAGGTTTATCAAGCCACTTCCGCAGTTCTGGCACATCAATAGCTCGTAATTCCAATAACTGGTAAAAGTTTGATTCGTCTTCAGCATGACCTCGAAGGGCAACGCCTTATCTACCGAGATGCAGCAGTGTCTCTATTATCTTCAAGAGGCATTTCCTCTTGTCGTTCATGTTTGTCTGGGCAGTTTTGTCGAGCGCAGCCGGTACTTTCTTCCACGCTGGAATAACATGTTCGTATGTGTTAGCTGTTGAATGGCATGTGCTTGGCTCGTGCTCTTGAAATCGCTCTAAAGCTTTCTTCCAGTTGCAGAAGCCATCTACAATGAACGCACCCTCCCTCTTATTAGCCATCCTAAGATTTTTCTTGCTATTCTGTTTCCTACAGATGTAGCAGAACACCTTATCGATACTGTCATCGTAATGAAGCCATTTGAAATTCTGAAACCACTTGAACTGACAGGACCTCTTCTGTTTGCCAAAGTCTCTGTTTGGAAATTGATATGTAGCTGCTGGATGGTTTGGTTCGGGTGGTATTGGCAGTTTTGGGGGTACAGAGCGATTAGAGACGATTGATTCAGTTGAGGTTTCAGATTGAGATTTCGACTGAGAGGATGTTGACGGAAGATTCTCTGCAGGTAAAAAAGATGATTAGATCACGTCAAAATTTACTTCAAAATGATAAGTATAAAGAACACCTTCTTAAATTGACATTGACTTAAAACATAATGCGAATGACTACTTTCTACCTTTAGTATTGATTAATTGATTCTTTGAAACAAACTTAATTCGTGACCGGAAATTGCGTATCAGAATTCTTTTTCAATTCTGAGAGGAATCTATTACATTTGATAGATATTGAAAAATGCATCTAGCGTCAGTTTTGGATTAATCAAAACTAAATTGAAACCCTCAATCAAATACAGCAAAAAATCCTCTACAATTACTAGCACAATACTGTCTCTCGATATGTATAAATTAAAGGACCCTATATAGAGATTTTGAATTTCTTTAACCAAGATGAGACTTCAATAGCACGTCTCCACTCAAAAATCAAAAACTATTAACAAGAAACTATAAAAGGTATCATTTGAAACACAAACCTGCTTCTGAATGATTCAGTTTTGCTTTCTTTGTAGGAGGTTCAAAATAGCTTACAATTTTTCTTTGACTCGTCTTGAAGGAGCGCCACACAAAACCAAAATAATTCAAACCAGCACTTCGTAGCCATGAGGTTCGAAATTCGAAATCGCTCGATTGGGATCTGCCTATAACACTCAACCTCCTAGTACGTAGTTACAGGGTTACAGTCAGTCAAAAAGTGGGTTCGAAACGTCACATCGTTGTACAATCACGAGTATACTCGGCGAAAAACTGCGAAAACGTCATTGGCGCAGATAAACTACGTGAAAAGCAGCGCAGAAGAAAGATCCCTAGATCCAGTGGCGTAACGGAGCAGTGTGGGGCCCTTAGTCAAAGTAGTGGTTCGGGGCCCCTACTTTTTTGCAATTCACGTTTACAGGCTGAGATTGCCCTTAACTGCGTAAATTTTTTACACTGATATACAACTTGTGAACAACATCAACTAACATCAACAAAACAATTATTAAAATGTAAAATCATGTTAAATAGAAGATTTCTAGGAAGTTTTATTTTAAGTACTGGGATTATTATAGAGTTTATTATTACTATACTTGTTTGAGTCAAGCTTTATCAAGGTAATCAAACCGTAAACGTAATCAATAGAATTTCTGTAAAGTTCTGGGATAGTTTGTCCAAAAATGTTTAGAAAACGTCATGAGTACAAAGTCATTTGAAGCTTTAACGTAAAAAGATGTAATTTCAGTCTTACAAGCCAATTCTTTTATGTCTCGGAGCATTGACATTTGCGAATCGTTGAATGAGTTATTATTGATTTAGCTTCCGAAAATCAATTGATTTGGCTACTGCATTTTGTATAGACAGTATGCCAAAGTATCGAGTCTTTCTTGAGATATCTTTGACCTCTAGTAAGTTTTGATCAATTTGAGTTTGGAAAATGATCTCTCAGCTGTGAAAACAGTCACTGGAATTGTTACAAACAGAACATGTAAATTGTATGCTTCTGGGGAAAGATGAACTCACTCTGCTTTCCAGCATTAGCCTGACAATTTCCAAGACTGATGTTTTGATCTCAATTTCTTTCTTAAACTCATTTGCAATTGATGTCAATTTATTTTCCAAATTTTCCGTAAAGTCATCTGGATATGCTGCAATTACAGCTTTTGCAGCAATCACCAGTTCAGACAACTCATACTTTGCCAATGATTTGGGGTAAAGAAACTTGAAAAGGTTTGTTACTAGATTTTGCCCGTTAAATCGCATTTGAAGATGCATAAGAGCGGTATCGACTGCTTTGTAAAAAAACATTTATTTTGAACCATCTTTCAGGGTCACTTAGGGAATCATTTCAAGATGAGCACCAAGACCTGGAAGTGCAGAAGCTTTCATCTTCACTGACTCCCAGGAGTTCTGAAGTAGCTCTATTTCTGAAATTGAGCAATTCATAAGTCTAGATGCAACTGAAAGACCCAACTTAGGCGACATTAATTCTTTTGATGTAGAATCCATGGCACGCAGAATTCTTTCCCACATGACTATAAACAGAACAAATTCAAAACTATCCATCTCTTCTTTGAGGTTTTTCGCATCATTCATTTCCTTTTTCTTTTCTGACGTGAGAGTTAAGCGAGTTAAAACTTTCATTATGTGGAGATAACGATATCTTACAGGAGGAACAGCATCAAATCTCGAAGACCATCTAGTTTCGCATAGTTTCTTAAGTATAAGAGAACCTCGGCAGCTTGAACTCTCAGCTCCTCCCATCTGTTCAATGATTGTCTGAAAAAACTGAAAATTTCTCCGAGCACATCGAAGAAGTTCCGATTGCCCACAACAGAGTCTACAGCATCATTAATGACAAGGTTCAGGTTATGGCAGCCACAGTGCACAAACGGCACAGGGAATGAGACTATTCTTTAATCCAGGTTTTCACCCCGGAATGAACTCCACTCATTACAGTAGCACCGTCATATCCTTGCCCTCTGATTCTATGAAAGTCGATTCCAAGAGATTCTATAAGGTTCTTGCTGTCGAAGCAATACCTTTTGCATCTGGATTGGTAATCTTAACAAACCCCATAAAACTTTCCACAACAGAGCATTTGTCATCAACAATCTGAACCCAGCGTACTACTACACTAAGCTGATCGACTCTACTTATGTCACTAGTCGAATCAAGAATTATTGACCAAAATGGGTATGCATTTTTCTTTCCAACTAGGGATAATCTCACTGATCTTGCAAGCAACTCAATCAACTTGTTCTGAATAGCTGCACTCAAATACTTTGTTGTTCGAGCAGGAAATGATACAACTTCAGCCAAAACTTCATCATATTCAGTTAACAAAGCAACCATACTAAGAAATTTCCTCCTTCACAATACTCATCCTTTATATTCTCTTTGTGACCCCTAAAAGCTAATGATAGTGAAGCCAAAGTCAAGATTATTGTCACTATACGATGGAGAACTGTAACCCAAAAACGAGAGTTCTTTCGTATATGTTCTTCATTCTTTTCATCAAAGTTTTTCCGGCTTTCATGTCAGAGTATACAGACGCGGCTTGAACGTGCATCTTTCCCAGCAAGTTGTGACCAGTACCATCACCATTGATCCAGCCTCGCTGGCTTTCGTAAATATGCAAAGAGCAATCTGCGAATAACCAACAAACTTCACAGTAGAATTTTTTCAGTTCCATTGAATAACAGAGCCATAGCCTTGGGATTAAAATGCCTTTAACGTGTTTATTATAATACCTCGCACTAAAATTTGAAGAGACAGACCCATCTTCTTTTATGTATTCAAATGAACCACCTGGTCGACATGGCCCATACTGTAAAATCATTTTTTTCAGCTCTGCATCGTGGAGATCTTCACAAAAATGACAACGATCAGTTGGATAAGACTTGAAAGATCAAACTGGCACGGCATTACTTGAGTAATAATTTGACTCAAACTTTCGTCGTTCTCGTTAGGAGTTTCATAAGAGTCATCAGAAACAGGACTCGTGACATTTTCCTCCACATTTTCCCCCTGCGGAGGGAGACTTGAGCTTAGTCTATGCTTTTTTTCAAAACACAGAGAAATTTGCTTTGTATTTGCTGCAGCATCTTCTATCTTACGCTTCTTTTCTGCCCTTGTTCTTGCACCAGATTCCTATACACGCTTTCGATCAGAAGACAGTGGGAAATGAAAGCAAGAACACTGATGGATGATTTGAAAACATGTGTATATAGACAAACATTTTCAAACTGTATCATTTAGGAAATCAATCATATCTGTGATATTCTCTGAAATTAGATGCTAAATTTTATAACGGATAAGGACGTCCATTAGAAGGAAACCTTGACGTGTTATGTCTTCCATCAATATTATGTAGTTATGTGGCTATATGGTTACAGTAATATTATGTGATACTAATGACAAATCAAAACAACTCTTACGCCCACTTTAATGAGATTGCGAATCTTGTAAGAAACGATTATATCCCAAAAAAATTGTTACCAAAATTTTGCAGGGGCCCCCCTCGAGGCCCAATTGGTTGGGGGCCCTTAGTTTCATGCTTAAAGGTGCACACCGTGCGTTACGCCTCTGCCTAGATCTTGTTATTATTGGATCTCCCTTGGGTCATGTCGTATCGTAGTGTTTTATTGACATTAATAACAGCCTGTTTTCTATATCGCATCTTAAATTAGGAATAAAGTTGCACTGGGTTTAGTAGGCGTCAGATAGTGCTTCGAGCCCCTTATCAGGAGTCTCATAATCGCTTGATAAACAGTGGGCCGTCTACTGACTGGAGGAATCAACGGATTTTGGTCACTTTGATGAAAAGTAGCAGGGGTGCCAAGGTTGAATTATGAGCACACAGAGGATCAATAACAATCAATCTTACTTTGTGGATAAAAGTGGAACGCTTCTGATACTTAACTTTCAAATTCTAGCGTTACAAAAAAATCTGCTTCGAAATATTGGGAGGGGGCTGAAGCCCCTCCTAGCCCTACCGCTCCGCCGTCCATTTCTTCTGTGAAGAAGTCAAAAGTCTTAGGATCTTTCGGGGTTTCTGTTCGACAAACCAGCTGAAAATATCTGGTAACCAAAGCTATGCTGAACACAAACTGATAGAAAACTGGAGGAAGATCGGTTGTCCTAGACCAGAGTATTGTTTCGACAGCGCTAGTCGGAAATGAGGTTTTGGCAGTTGAGGAATGAGGTTTTGGCAGTTTTAGGACAAGTAGAAAACATAAAAAATATTTTTATCGTTTTTTTATCGTTTTCAAAACATTTCCTTATAAATTAAGTTGGAAATATCCAGTTGAAAATTGTTGTTGATACAAAGTAAAAATGTAAAAGCAAATAGAGAAGTATTTTAAAATTAAAACATTTTAAGCGTTGAAAAGTTTTCCAGTGGCAGTCTTCGGCCACCATGCTTGAACTGGCGTTGCCAAATATTATTTCCAAGGCTTTGTGACCAGTTACAATATTAAATTTTTCCATAAATCTATAGATGAAATTTCTCACATGCTCAAACTGAGAGGGCTTCCTTTTCCGTCTGGGAACACCTCTGTTCAACATTAGACAATGTGTGGCTTGCATAGGCCCAAACTCTCGATTGCACTTCTCCATTTGATAAAACTGTTTTCTGCACCAATATGGCTCCCAATCCAACAGGTCTTGCATCCACTATGATTTCTGTTTCCTTTTGTGGATTAAAACATGCAGCAACGCTTTTGCTAGTTAACGAGTCCTTCAATATTATCAAAGGCTATTAGATGTTTGGAACTCCATGCCCATTTTGTTGACTTTGTCGTCAAATTGCGAAGAGGGGCTGCAATAGTGGCGAAATCTCTGATGGAACGAGAGATGTGTTTATGAGACAAGAAACGAGCGAAGTTCACCAACAGTTCGAGGGATCGGCACATCTTTGATAGCTTGTACCTTTTTTCGTCATCTTTCAGTCCATCTGCTGCAAATGTGTATCCATGAAAGTTGAGATTCACTTTGTTAAGAATGCACTTGGAGCGATTCAAAGTAAGTCCTTTGTCATGTATTCTCTGAAAAACATTGCGCAGGGCTGGATCATGTTCTTGCTGAGTTTTGCCATAAAGAATAATATCGCCATCACTGGCCGATGTCAAGATTAGCCATCAAGGTATTTCACCATAATGCGCTTGGAGGGTTAGGGTTAGGGTTAGGATTACGGGAAGGTTTATGGCTTCTGGTAGGGTTAGGGTTAGTGTTAGGGTTAGTTCTCTTACTTCCGCCATTATGAAATTGCCCAAATATGGTAAAATATGCGTTTTATGGAAGGTATTTTGTGTTGTAAGTTCGCAACCATTTGGTAAACCGTGAATGTTTTCCACATTCTTAAACAGCTTGGTGAGTACTTTCGGTTGATGTAGAAGTTGTTTGGAAAGTAATTGATAGCTAATCTTGACATCCACCATCATTACTTACCTTCCTACAACCTGGAATACTAGCAAGAGCTGTTTGAATTTGGTACTGAACTACTTCCGCAGCTGATGAATTTCCGAAAGCAAGTGTTGATAATGATAAAGACTACAATGTGTAGCGAAAGTAGTGATTCTATAACTTTTGGATCCAACTCGAGTTGATGATAGCCTTTGTTAAAGCCTAACTTTGGCACCATTGAGATCATACAGGGAACAGTCGGCGTTGGATGTGGTTCACGTTGTATAGCCTTGTTTGCTTGTCGTACGTCGATACATACTTATACTTCGTCGGGATTATTCTGCTTCGGAAATACCACGAGTGGACTAACCCATGATGTAGCAGCTACCGAGAGTTCTACCATGTCATGTTCCTCAGTTCGTCAAGAGCTTTGTCGAGAGCTGTCCGAATGTGAAAAGGGATTCGGCGAGTAGACTGAGCTACCGAGGCCACACTTTCGTCAATGTGAAGCTTGATTGTCGTATCCTTAATTTTTCCCACACCACTGAACACATCAGGGAATTCTTTTACAAGATCTATTGATGAATTATCTGTATGAAAACTGTTCTGTTCTATCTTTGTTAGTGGTGTTAACTGATTTTGACCAATACTCGCATGGTGCACTGCGTCGGCGTTGACATACAACAGCTTTAAATCAGTGGCAGATTTGAAACTTAATAGGTTCCCTTTGTAGTTGGCTGTAGTGTTGCAACTCGTAGGGTGTTTGATTCTCCCATAGGGTGTAGAGAAATACCTACGGGACAAATGGCAATATGTAGGTAGAAGTACGTCATTTTAGGTAGATTTAGGTTTCAAAGAATCTTCTGAGTTAAGAGAATTAAATGTGCACAATAAAAGTTAAAATCAAAGAAATTCATTCTCTCTGACATGCAATTCCCATAATAGACTTGATCTGACCTTAATTTTTTTATCACTTGTCTACATTCCTCAGCTCAAAATGCTTATTCATGACACCATATCAAATATAATTTTTAGAATACTTTAGTTTTGCCTTCAAACTTTCAAATCAATACGGAATAGCTGAGACGTAAAAAAGCAAATAGCTTTATTATAGACGAAGTTACCGGGAGGGTGTAGAACAGCAGCTTCAATATGAATTTTATAGCTATATTTCTTCATGTCTAGCTACATTTCAACATCACATGCAACTTTCTTTACAACTAACAAGTGAGCCCGAGTGTACTGAGGTGCAATGTGCACTAAATTCACCAAGTAAATGTTTGTCGAAGGAAAGGTCTTAATCCTGTAATTTATCTTGCATCTGGCAAAATAGATATGGTGAACTTTCTTTCATATCAGTTTTCAGTTGCATAAATTAGGGAAATCTCTGTAAATTCAAAAGCAAATCTCTCCAGCTGCTGGAAAAAGAATCAATTTACAAACATGAACCCCCAAACCTGACAATGATGTTACTGATGAATATAAGTGGGGTACTTTGGTAAATATAAATTCAAAAACATTCTGATGAAAGCATGTATTCCTTCTCTGATTAGAGATCAATAATGAACACAAAGTTTATCCTACTTGCCAAAAGGGCGTATTCCCACATTCTAGAGTATATGAAGTCAAAAACCTTTTGCTTGCTTCGTACCATTAGGGACACTTCAGAATGTCAACTACCAACACCTCCCCCCCCCAACTCATCTCTTAAGTCAGTCTCTGAGCTTTATATGCACTTATGCTTGCAATTTTCAGGGTACATGACTTTGCTTCAATACATGTTTTTTCAATGAATATCTTGATAGCAGAGATCTTCTTCTCAATTATCTATAATTAAGCTAATCATCAAGCTAAAGGAGCAAAATTTTTAAGGAATTCCTATTTTATAGTGTTCCTTCCATGCTAATGACCAAAATGTAAACCTTCTTAAAGTAAAATCATATTGACGTCATCATTATTCATTCTGTTGAAGGGAATTGTAGAGAAAATCAATGTTTAGCTCTTCAAGTTGTAGGGAATTGTAGGGAAAATAAAGGAAAATTTGTAGGGTGAATGTAGGTAGAAATGGCATGTGCCATAGGTATATTTCGCCTTCACAGCGTGGCAACCCTTGTTGGCCGCAACGCAAAAGGTACCTGCAGTCCCTGGTGCTTGAAGACTGCAACGTGATTAACGGGCTCGTCCCTTTGATTTTTGCGAGCGTTGTTTCATCCAAAATATTGATGCTTGCACCAGAGTCAATAAATCCTTCAACAGGGCAATTTGCAATGGTAATAACAGCTTTAGGTAGCTATGGAAATGCACCAATACCAAATAGCCCTTCTGTCTCTGCATCTGAGGAGTCTGATAGACTGTTCATTTGCTGTGCAATAGGTTCTCCTACAGATTGAACTTGTTGACATTGTTGTGGTTGTGGAACTGACTGAGTTGTGTAGTGAGAATTCGAGTTTCAACTCATACACACTTTTGCAAAATGATTCAGCTTGTTGCACGAGCTGCACCTCTGTCCTTGGGCTGGGCAATGTTTGCTATTTGTGTGTAGATAGTTCCCTCCACAATTAAAATAGGCTTTTTGCTTCTGCTGTGGGTGTCGGGACGACTAAATTCTGCATTCATTAGTTGACATTCGACTAAAATTTGTAGTTCGGCTACATTGATCTCTTTTTCAATGCAAGTAACCTGATCTTCCGAAATTTCGATTGAACGTCCAAAGGCAAGGAGTTATGGTAATGCCAACTTTGGTTCTCGCAGGGCTTGACGACGAACTCTTTTCGACCAACACCCCGAAACAATTTGTGACTTGACTTCTGCATCTTTATCATGAAACTCACAATATATCGCTAGCTTTTGTAGCCTAGTATGGTAAGTGTCCAAAGTTTCACCTACTTGTTGAGTTGCTTGGCGAAATGTGTACTTTTCGTACTCTATGTTCTTTTGTGGCTGGAAATATGCTTTCAGTGCGGCAGTCGCTTTCTTGTAGTCTTTTGCCTCTCCTGTCTCCAGCAAAGTTTTGAAGATTCTGCAGACATCTTCCCTACTAAAATGAAGAAGTAAGGCTCTCTGGCGAGTAGGATCTGTGTTATCCATAGCAAGTAGGAAATTGTTGTATCATTCAACATACTCCGCCCATCGCTGACCAAGACTAGACGGGTCAACACAAACATCAAATGGCGGAAAATAAAGTGGTGCTACGGAAGACATGATAAGCGTGTTTCAGCTTTCTTTATGCTCGTCGCCAATGTAATATCTTTGTGTTCTCCTCTATAAGTATAATTGTTAGTATTACCACAGAGATGAAAATAAGTCTGACCTTAAAATCATTCGCCATCAAAGTTTTTACAACTTAATCTTATCAATCCCATGGTTCTACTGATCACGTGATTGCAATGTTAGACCTTCTGTGACTAGAGATCAATGATGAACATAATATCTGTGCTACATTCCAAAAGAGCGTTTTCCGACCCTTGTTGTACGCGAATGATGCCCTTAAGCAGTAGCATTTACTCACAGCTGAGTTATTTGGGTACTTCCATTTTTTAACTTTTTTATCATATTCCATGAGAAATAATGTTGCTTTAGCCATAGTGCCCATAATTGATATGAAGCGATTACAAATTACACTTCTAGTTCCTCATAAGGGGGGCACCAACAAGTTCTTGGCCCCCCTCTCAGATATAGCCAGGCAGCCACTGGCGACTGGTCTTTGCTCACGCATAGTTAATAGAATAATGACTGGTCAGGAAGCTTGCCTTGAAAAAGGGTCTATTGCTTTATGTTTGAACCACTTCCAAAATGCGTCACATGACCAAAGAAGGTACAAGTTGTAAACATGGACGGATGCTGTGGTAGCAAATTCTGTATATTATTCCAATGGTTTGTAGCTTATTGTGTTATTAGAAAGCTATCTTCTTCATACGACCCTTATTTCCACTGTATAGCAGGGTCAGCCGCTCGAGTTATCCTTTTCCATCTACTTTTGTCCATTACATCCTCTTCTCGACACCCCAGTTCATTCATGTCCCTCTTCAGTACGTTGCTCCACCTCAATCTCTGTCTCCCCACACTCATTCTCCCTATAACTGGCATCAGCATTGCTTTCTTCACTGGTTCATCGTCCTCTCTCCTTTTCACGTGTCCAAAGTATCTCAGTCTTGCATCTCTCGCCTTCTCTCCTATCTTACATACTCCACACATTCTTCTTATATCGTCACTTTCTCTCCTTTCCAACAATGAGATCCCAGCTATCCACCTCACCATCCTCATCTCCGTTCTCTCCAAAATATCTTTTTCCTTCTTCCTCAATGCCCATATTTCACCACCATACAAAAGTACTGGTCTTATGATACTTTTGTAAATCTTCATTTTCAATTTCAATGGTATTTTCTTATCTCAAATAACCCCACTCACTTCTCTCCATTTATGCCATACCTCTTTCACCCGTTTTCTAACTGCCTTCTCTGTACCTCCTTCTTTGCTATAACTGATCCTAGATATTTAAACTCTTCTGCCTGTTTAAGCCTTCCCCCCGTCTTCCGATATGATGTTGATTTCCTCGTGTCCTTCCCTACTGCTTACGATTACCTATGTCTACTGTGTATTCACTTTCATTCCTTTTCTCTCCGGGCTGTTTTTCCATACCAAATACCTTTGCTGCAGTTCCTCTTCCGTATCTGCCATGATAACTAGGTCGTCGGCAAATAATAACTCCCATAGCTCATCATCTTCCCTCAAGTCCATTGTTATTGTGTCCAACACTACCAGAAACCTCATGCATCATTTTCACCAGTCTTACCATCTTTTCTGCTACAGTCCTCTTTCTCAAGCTCCAATATACCACTTCTCTTGGTACTCTATCATACGCCTTCTCCAGGTCCACAAAACACAAATACACTTTCCTGTTGCCTTCCAGATACTTTTCCTGCAACTGTCTCACTATGAATGTTGAATCTGTAGTGCTCTTCCCACTCATGAATCCAAACTGGTGCTTGTGGATATCAACCAGCTCTCTCTCAGCCTTCCTTCTACCACTCTCTCTAATATTTTCAACATGTGCTCCAGCAGCTTAATGCCTCTGTAGTTGCCGCAACTCAATATATCTCCCTTTTGCTTATACAACTTTACTAATTCACTTTCTTTCCAGTCCTCTGGCATTTTCTCTGTACTCCAGATCTTTCCTAGCAATGAATAAATCCACTCTCGACCAAGTTCTCCCAATGCTTTCATCATTTCCATTGTTACTTCTGACTTTCCTCCTGCTTTGTTTAGCTTTCCCTTTCCAATTGCTTTAACTATTTCCCCTACACTAATGTCTGGCATTGGTCCTTCCACTGGTAATGCTTCACTTAGTTCTTCATATTCATTTTCCGAGTTCAACAAGTTTGAGAAATATTCTTGCCATCTTCGTTTAATATCCTCTTCCTTTGTAAGCACGTTTCGATTTTAATACTTTATTATTAATAGTTCGCCTACATCTTTCCTCCCTTCATTTCTTGCCTTTGCTACTCTGTAAATTATCTTCTCGCCTTCTGGTGTGTCCAGCTTTTCATACCAATCTCTGTATGCATGTCTCTTTGCTATGGCTACTGCTCTTTTGGCCTTCCTCTAGGCTTGTCTGTACCTTTCTTTTGTTATGTCATTTTCTTTTTCTTTCATTTGCTGCAGTGCTAATTTCTTTTCTTTTATCTCTCTTTGCACCTCGTGATTCCACCACCATGTGTCCTTCTCTTTTCTGGGTTTCCCACTAGTCTTTCCACAAATTTCGGATGCTTTTGTTACCAGTATGTCCTTCATGTCTGTCCAAAGTTCTTCTATCCTTTCTGAAAATATACAATTCCCATACCTTTCTATGAGAGTCCCTTTTACCTTTTGTCTAAACTCAGTCTTCTTTTCACCTCTAAGCTCCCACACTTTGATCTTCCTTTTCCTCTCCTCTTTCCTTCGTTTCTTTTCAACTTTCATCCTAAGGTCTGCTATCAGTAGTCTATGCTGTGTCACCACTGGTTCCCCAGGTATAACTTTACAATCCATCACCAATTTTCTGTCTTCTTTTCTTACCATGATATAGTCAATCTGAGTCTCATTTCCACCACTTTTGTAAGTTATAAGATGATTTCTTCTTTTCTTAAACATAGTGCTCAAAGTTGTCATATCAGCAGCGTCTGCTACTTCTAATAGTCTCTCACCTTCCAAGTTCCGCCTTCTAAATCCTAACCCACCATGTACTCCTTCATAACCATCGCAGTTCTTTCCCACCTGGGCATTCATATCTCCAGCTATTATTATCCTTTCTGTCCTTGGTATCCTTTCCATGTATCCCTCTAATTTTTTTCTGTATGTTTCTTTCTCTTCCTCTGTACATCCTTGTTGCGGTGCATATGTTAATATTATATGCCACATTTTCCCATCCCTTATAAGTTTCAAACCCATTAGCCTGTCATGTATTCTAACAACCTCCGTAACATTTTCCTGCAATTCTGGATTTAAAATAATTCCTATTCCATTTCTCCTTGCACTTTCTCCAGCATAGTACACTTTGTACCCGTCTCCAATTTTTCTGGCACTATTTCCTTTCCATTTGGTTTCCTGAATACATAGGGTCTTGATATTCCTTCTCTGCATTACATCGACTAACTTTCTTCCTTTCTCTGTAAGACTTCCAATATTCCAGCTACTAATTCTAATTCTTCCTTTTCCAATCCTTGTTTTTGTTCTTGTTTTTGTTTCCCACTAACTTCTTTGGTCGAAGCCGTGGGTTCTGCGATACCCTTTGCTCATTTTCCACTGCAACCAGGGGACGCTGCAGCGCGTCGCTTACAGGGGACGCCCTAGCCATAATACTTTCCTCAGATAACTCGAGATTCATTATTTAAGGATGGTACTGCTTTTTACGCTCGGTTGACCAGACCTGTCAGCAACACTCCCCACTTATCCGGGCTTGTGACCGGCACCAAGTTTGACTGGCTTGCCCCCCCCCAGTGGCTGGGTTGTTATTAGAAAGCTATATAGATAGCCAATTGGAGTTGAAGAAGGAAACTGATAATGTAGGTAGTATTTTATGTACTTTGTAGGGATATTATGCATTTTCTTCGGTTTCTGATCCTTGGATTTATAACGCTATCTCAAATTGAGCTTTCGTGTATCTTGTAGGCCAGACAAGAAGCCTTTATAACAGTATGCAAGGCTACCTCTGATGTCTACCTGGCAACAGCTCATTCCAAAATTTCAACTGGCTTTTTATCTACCTACCTTTGCTGTTGTGACGAAAGGCTTGGCTTTAACACAGATTTAGTTGCTTTACGCAAATCTTGCATCTGGTTATTTGTTGCGACTGCTAATTGCTATGCCCCTAATCATCAATTTTTATGCAGCAAGAGACTGGAGGAGCAATTATAAAAGATTTGGAGGTTTATAAGTAAAAATTCAAAGGAAACAAAAGCATGCCAGAATCCAGAACATGCAGTTATGCATGACAAGCAGAGTTGAAAGCTGCACGTGGGCACTTTAAACGCAGCGAAGAACAGCGAATGTCCGTTATAGCAGTATTCCGAGGCTTAACCCCCATCTTCTGGTAGATGGTCTCTTATTTCTCATTATTATCGAATACATGAATAAAAATATCCACTGAAGGTCCTCACTCAGGGCAAATCCAGGAATTCAAAGGGCCGTGGCCCCTCCCAAACAATAATAATTTTTGTAGAAAACTATTTTTTAGATACGTTTCCCATGAATAAGATAATATACTGAATCAGACGCCAAGAAAGTCTAGCTTTGGATCCACCCCTGTCATTTTTTACCTAGAAAAAGAGATCTCTACATTTTTGAAGGGCATTTCTTTAAGATCCATAAGATGTGGTTGTAGAAATTTTCACAGGGCAAAGCACCCTGAACCATATTCTTCTTTTATTCCCACTGTTCACTGGTGCTTTCTGCTGGGTACATGAGATGCTGGGATTTCACTTTACAGCCCTGAGTACAACTGTTGGAGGAAATAATGCCCCATTTGTATTTGCCCCTCTAGCTATGATGACCTAAAAGAGACTATGGATGTAATGCAGAAATGTGAACCATAAATTTTTAAAGTATTGCACAGAAAAAATTAGCAGTTTTAGAGACCATAAGTTCATTGCCTAGAGTGCATATAAATCCAAAATTTATCGTGACACAACCACCCTTAAAGGTAGTTCCAAACGAGAAAGATGAAAGCCATAGTAACTAACTTACTAACTTAGGTATTTTAGCACTGATATCTTGCTAAGCAATCATCATCTTATCTTATTTATTTTAAAGGTCATATGTATCCACACAGAAGTAGCATTAATCAATTGTGTAGAAAAAAAAAGTGTAGTACTCACTAGTTGGGGCTATAACGTTTCTGCCATGTTTTAGAATTTGTAGTGATTAGCATGGGCTATAACCAAAAGTTATATCACACATTTTCTTCCATGGTGAGAGCGTACAATAATTGATTACTCTAAAGTAAGCTGATAACCACTAATATACTCAAAAGTATTTATATTTGGGCACTGGCAGTATTGATAGGGGAGGGGGAAAGTTCTTGGGTTGTGAGCTGGCAAATCCTTCAATTTATGACTTGTAACTCCCATCTTATTCCAGTCTTCTCTCTTTAAACATTACTTCTGAATATTTTAGATCATCCTATATATTTCTCTGTGTCATAGTCTTATTAACAATAAATAGTGAAATATCTCTGTACTGGGTATGACATTAAACTGCACCCTGGGTTTCCATTGAGCAAAGATAGCACCCTATTTGCTCCTCATGCCAGGGTTACGGTGAAGCTGTCGGCAGCAGGGCAGTGGATGATCCATAGAGGCGGTTTACAGTGCAGCTGTATGAACGGTTCTGTGATCGTACGCTTGGCGGAAGCCCGGTTCAACCAGGTAAACGGCAGGGATAATCTTCCTTAGTACAAGGAACTGCGAGCAAAGAGAGAACCTTGGAGACTCTACCTTGCTTATTTATCTCCTGACACTCACTTTCTCATGAAACAAAACCTTATCGATATTCCATACCGCATCGCTCGTCGCGCGAGTTTCCAAGGAGCGCGTCGTCAAGTGAGCAACCAGGCTGGCAATGATAAGCAGGCTACTGGACGAAACCGAAACCGAAAGTTGGTCTTGCGTAATGAGTAAAAATCTGGTACTTGGAACGTGAGAAAAATGAAAGAAACTTGCAAGCTCAATACAATTTGCAATGAATTGAGACGCAACGACGTCCACATCCTAGGATTATCAGAGACAAATTGGAATGGAAATGACAGATTCGAGACGATCTCCAAACACACAGTGATATTTGCAGGCAAAGAAAACAGTTATAGCCACGGTGTCGGTATCATTCTCACCAATGAAATCGCAGGTGCTGTAATAGGTTATAATCCGTTCAACAACAGGATTATCTCTGTACGAATAAATGCCAGACCTCACAACATCAGCATCATTCAATTCAATGTGCCAACATCTGCATCCATGGAGGAGGAGATTGAATAATTCTACAGTCAACTACAAGAGGTCATCGATAAGATTCCAAGCCGTGATATAACTATAATCATGGAAGACGCTAATGCTAAAGTTGGTAAAGCTGATATACCCAGTGTGACCTACGGACAATACGGACTCGGGTAAGAAATGTCAGAGGTAGTGTATTGATTGACTTCTGCGCGACAAACGATCTTGTAATTTCCAACACATGTTTCAACCATCATCCAAGATGGCTTTATACATGGAATTCACCTGATGGAACAACTAGGAATCAAATAGATTATATCATGATCAAGCGAAAATGGAAATCCTGTATCAAAAATGTCAAGACCTATCTGGGAGTAGACTGCAACAGTGATCATCAACTCCTAGTTGCTAAATGCAAGATAAGACTCAAAAAGATGCAAAGACAGCCACCACCACCACGTTTTGATACCAACTTGATCGATCATAATTACACTGTTGAAGTAGATAAAAGTTTCCAAGATTTGCTCAGGTATTAAGATCAAAGAAGTTCTAATGATTTTTGGCAAGCAGCTAAAGACATCATAATGGATACCACAAGTAAAACCGTACCGAAAAAGAAAAGATCACGTTTCTCGTGGATTTCCAGTGAAACACTCAAAGAGATTGAAAAGAGAAGAAAGATCAAATCAAGTGGTCTAAATAATGCAGAAAGCCGAACAGCTTGCAAAGAACAGAACGCAGTTGTTCAAAGGATGATGCGTAAAGACAAGCAGCACGCAATTGACAATCAATGTCAAGAATTAGAAGAAAATCGGTCACTAACTCCACAAAAGATCTATATAAAGCTGTTAAAAATTTAACCAGAAAGTTCAGGCCAGCTACTGATGTTGTAAAGAATGAGTCCGGTGAACTACTCACCGAAGGTCCACAAGTAAAACAACGCTGGAAATCTTATTGAGAAAATCTTTACAAGAAAACCGATATACGTCCATTTAGTCGATGTGCTGAGATGAATCACAAAGACGAACCACCGCCTACTTGCAGTGAAATCAAAAGCGCAATAAAATACTTGAGTGGCCTGATGACTGGAAACTTCAATCTTTGTAGTCCTGCCGAAGAAGGGCGACACATCTGAATGTAGCAACAATCGGACAATCGCCTTGATCAGTCACAGCAGCAAAATCTTAGTAAAGATCATCGCAAACCGGATGCAGGGAAGGTTACATTCCGAAATAGCTGAGGAACAGGCTGGTTTCAGACCAGGTAAGGGTACCAGAGACCAAATACTGAGTCTGAAAATGCTGCTTGAGAAAAACCGAGAGGTTGGAACAGATGTTTACCTCTGTTTTATCGACTACAGGAAAGCCTTTGACACTGTAGTGTATGAAGTCCTCTGGAATGTTATGGCAGAGATGGGTTTCACGAAACACCTAATTGATCTTATCAGAAACCTATATATGTCCCCAGAAAGCAACAGTACGTACCACGCATGGAATAACAGATGCTTTCGAGATTGGCCAAGGGGTCCGGCAAGGATGCATTTTGTCACCTCATCTTTTTAACATCTATGCAGAACATGCCATGCGAAAAGCACTCAAGCATCACCCAACAGGAATAGCAGTTGGCGGGAGAGTAGTCAACAACCTCAGATATGCTGATGACATCGTCCTAGTTGCAAAATCTATGCAAGAACTTCAAGACCTGACCAACAAGGTGAAGATTGCCAGTGAAGCGGCAGGACTCTTCCTCAATGTTAGCAAAACAAAGGTCATGAAAGAGACGAAGTCTCCAAGCAATGAAATTTTAACTGTTGACAATCAAAACATCGAAACTGTCGAAGTTCTCAACTACTTGGACGCACTGCTCACAAGCACACTGGATGACAGCAATGAAGTCATACGGCGCATCGCAATTGCAAAGAACGCGATGATTGGGCTAAGTAATATATGGAAAGATAGATCCATATCACAATACACAAAGCTTCGACTCCTTCAGACACTCGTATTTCCAATTGCAACATATGGGGCTAAATGTTGGGTCTTGAAGAAAGTTGATACAAAGAAGATTGCTGCTTTTGAATTGTGGTGCTATCGCAGACTCCTTCGGATTTGTTGGGTTGATAAACGGACAAGCCAATGGGTTTTGGAGAAGATTGGGCCTTGCAGTAGACTACTGGACAAGATCAACGAAAGGAAATTGAAATTACTAGGACATATAGCCAGAACATCCGGCATAGCAAAAGATCTGCTATTCGGTACAGTTATCGGCAAAAGGGGCCGTGGAAGACCCAAAACCAGAATGTCTGACAATGTGAAGAACATTGCAAACATCAGCATGGCCAGTTTATTAGAACAAGCTCAAGACAGAAATCATTGGCGGAGTTTTGTGGAAAGTGTCACGGCTGGTCAGTAATGACCTTCCTGTCGAGTAGAGCAGAGTGAAATATCTATCAAAGTGGAAAAATTAGAATAGCAGAGCATAACAAATGGCTACAGATAGATGCTATAGCATAGAATTTCCAGAGTAGAACTCATGGCTTTATTCTCATGATATTAAAAAAATACCCGAAGCAAAGCTATTTTCAGACCATTGGTGTGCTCCCAAATAAAATTAAAATCTTACAATTAGTTCTATGTAACGATTAGGTTCTTGCCATGATGGTGAGCAGTCACCATATTTGTAATATTACCTCATGCCTAGGCCTAACGAAGAATTATCAATAGACAACGCCTCTTGATGTTTTCTGTTATAATGCAATCGAAGACTAACTAATATGAATCAAAAACTCACTACATATGATATCAACTGCACGCTACAAAACAGGACACATCAACATCACAATTTACGTTGACAGGAAAACACATTGCCCGGAAGGGGTGTTTACTACGCACAACAGGACTCCACAGGAACGCAAGACTGAAAAACGCAACATGATAACTAAAGTGATACGAATACAACACCTAACTAAGACATCAAACTCAATACGTTACATCTAATACTATTTTGTAAATTTCTATAATTGGCTGTGCGAGATGATGTCTCAGCAAGTACATTGAAAAGTCTAATAAATTTCACTGTCTGCCACCTTCATTAAACGTTCGCAGGAAAATATTCTACCCGTTCAGCTTTGTTCTTCAAAGCAAATCAACTAACAGGTACTTATGGGGCGATATTCCAACTTCGTGTAGCTCACTAATTACTTGATATTCGCAACATGTTCCTTCCTTCACAGCGATTCTGAATCAAACAATGCTAATGTAGATTTCACATATGGTGGCCTTATTAGTCTGGAAGTCAACTATGACACAAGTAACCTTGCTTGAACTCCTTTGTATGATATCTCCACTGCGAAATGTTTACGCGTTCAAGTGGTCTTGTACTCTCTTTGGTCACGTGATGCAGTTTTTCAAGAACAAGAACATATTGCGCAATCCCGCAGAGCTTCCTAAGCAGTCTCTTTTCTATTAACCATTGTTCAAGGAAGCACGAAATGTAAAGGCAATTTGCAGCCAACTCGGTCCATAGAAGTGAAAAGCAGGGAAGGTTTTTAGGAGGGCTTAGGGTGCGGAACCCTTGCTAAAAGTCTTGCTCCCTCTAGGGGGGCTCAGCGCCCTACAATGTTTGTACTCATCTGGCTTTTTAAAGTTCCTCATTTACATTTGCCTCCGTAGGTACGTTTCCTTAAAAGAAGCTACAGTACAACAGTGAATGCATCATGCAGGCTGCATGTTGACTCAAAAGTTCATAGCAACATGTGCCAGCTTCGCGTTCACATAGCTTAAAGCTCAAAAATGTGAAAGATATTGTTTTGGACTCTGTTCAAGGATATACAAGCCAAATGTTTCACATTTTGTTATTAATCTGTAATTTTTTAAAATAAACTTTATGATTTGGAATTTTGTGGTGTAGAGAGTCATTTATCATAAGCCATAATCCACAGACTTGCAGCACCGATGTGGAAAATGGAATAGCCAATATACTTTTACTCTCTTTCCATATTTTGCATTGCCAAAGATGTTGACTTTGCACCCAACTGCTTGTCACCCAATGATATCATTGTTGTCACCATGTGGTGATGCGCCATTTTGAATTTTTTATGTTTATATTTCATTGTTGCTACAAGATGGCGGAGTTGGTTGACAGTTGCACCCATTTTATCTTCATCCTGGCATTGTGTTGAAGAAAGATCTGCATTGTTTTCAGCATCTTTCAATCCTAGAAAACGGAAGAAAAGTCACTGTTAGAGAGAAGAGAACAAAGTAGCTCTTGGAAGTAGCTTTGAGCATGGCTGAAACGATAGCTCGCGAAAGGTAGCTGCAGGCCCAACCAAAAAAGATAATAGTGAATAAAGTTATATCAAATATAGTCAGACGAGCATTTTCTAAACAAGAAACCTGAATCAACTGAAACTGAGTATATCATGAATCACGCCAAACTTCGTATTAGAGAGGAGGATCTATTAAAACTCGTTTTGGATTTCTTGACCTCCAGAAATCTTAATGTTTCAATGCGCACATTGGAAAAAGAAAGTGGTATAGTAAATAGCCCATATACGGAGGATATCTTGTTTCTCAGAGAGTTAATATTAGATGGAGACTGGGATGAAGTACTTATGTTTGCACAGCCATTTGAGGGACTGGTTGAATTTGATTCTAGGCAGTTTAAATATTTGATATTGAAGCAGAAATTCCTGGAGCTGCTATCACTAAAGTCACACGTGGTTGGTAGACAAGCAGAGCATTCAATTGAAGATGTTATGAAGACATTGAACCTTCTGGAAGAGAATTGCCCAACAAAGGAAGAGTATAGTAATCTGTGCTGGTTGTTAACTGTTCCAAATCTCAGTGAAAGAAGTGAATTTAAGAACTGGACACTTGACAATTCTAGACTAAAATGTTTTACTGCAGTCCTTGATGTAGTATGTAGGGTTCCCACATTGCACAAAAAGGCAAAGCAGAGAGGAAATATTGCAGTGCCAGACCGGCTGTTGCAGCTTGTTGTCAAAGGACTCTTTTATGAGACATGTATAGAGTACTGCCAAAGCAAAGCAACAGGAACTATGACATCTGATACAAGTATTTTCTCTGTGAGAACCAATGTACTTCAAGGGATTGCAGATGATTATTCTGCAAATCTTTTATCATGGGTGAGAAATCTTGATGATGAAGTATTTAGTCAAGCTTTTGAGCAAGTATCAGTTGAAATTGTGCTGGAGAAGTTAGCAAAACTTGACAAGAATTTACGACATAGTGTTGATATTCCTAAAAGGAGTAGAAGAGAATATGATGGAGAGCATATTGTCCATAGGAGTCTAAGCAATCTTGACCCAGGAATGCTCACCAGAAGACCAAAAGTAAGCAAAAGCAATCAATCACCATTAATTAACAATTACTCCCCTTTGGATGAAGCTAGTTTTGGTTTAAAAAATGAGAAAAAAGTCAAGCATGTAGCTAGTGTTGATATTGAAGACTATTCAATGGCACACAACCATGTTGCAAAAAGTGATGGGCCAAAGAGTAGCTTGGTTAGCAGTAGTAGAGTCAATGATGTAATGGTAGGCCCATGCAAAGAGGCCACACATGAAGAACCTATCAAAGTTTATCATAAGATTGATTCTATGGACAAGCAACAATTTGATTTGGCCAATCATGGTGTAGCTGATGCTAACTCTTTTGAATCAAAGACTGGTATATCAAATGAGGCAAATGCTGATTTGGGTTCAAGAGTTGAATCAGCAGCCACAATGTCTTCATCAGTCAAGCAACCTGCAGTTCAAGATAGCTTCGAAGTTGAAGAAAAGATACGAAGAGAATCAGTGATGAAAAAACTTGAAGAATATGAAAATCGCAAGAAGATGATGCAGATGCAACTAGAGCAATTAAATCAAGGACTTAGGCAATCAGATAAATCATCAGAATGTAAGAGCTAATTACTTTCAAAATAGAGCATTTGCTGTACACATATGTAAAATTAGTTAATTCCATATAAACACCCAGATATACAAACACAGGCACATACCCACACACACATGCATACCCCCCACATGTACACATACACACATGGACTAGCACCTTGCTGTTAGTCTTGAATTCCAAATAGACAGGGGGTTGGAAATGTCCTGGAAGCCTAGTAAATGGAAGAGGGTAAGAATGAGCTGGGTGAGTAGAAATGTCTTTTATAATTAGCAATAGGTAGAGGTGTTGAATATCAGTTGAAAACTGCAGCTCTGTTAGGAGCTTAAAAATGATAGTAATGACAAGTATCATTGCAGAATAAATCATAACAGAATAACAAGGATCATGTGTAAATTTGATTGAAACATTCATTAGTATCCAAGTATTGATGTTCATCAATAATTGGATGATACTAAATATGTCAATGAAAATTTACAGCATATGATCCTAGTTATTCTTTTATGATTTATCCTGCATTGTTAAATTGTAGATAAAACCGTAGAAGAACATTATTACTGAAGCCACTATGGATGTGTTTCACAAGTCACCTCAACAGTACACAAAGTTAAAACGCAATATCTCATGTTCCTTTGGTGTTTGATGGAATTGCAGACTCAGAACTTGTAAATTTGGGGGTCTAGAATTAGGATGTCTTGGGTGGACTTGTTGAAGAAATTAATAAAGGGGACAGTACATTTATTTAAGGCTCTAGAATAGATGCTTGTAGCATATGGCTAGTTTCATGTCTGATCCTTAGGATTTTGCTAGTGTTGACTTCAGGGCTAAAAAGAGCAAGAACTTATATGACTTATATGATAATTTTGCTTTTCCAGAAGTACTATCCAATGTACCATTCTAGGAGGTAAACAGCAATGCTACAAATACCACCATTAAGAGAGCAGCTCTTCACTTAAAGTGGTATCAATATTGTTATAAGTGAATAGCTTTTTCTTAATGGTGACATTTTTACAATAACTTTTCCCCTCCTAGAATGCTACAATTTACATTTAGAGACACACACACTTATGCACTCACATACTCACAACAATACACAATTATACACTCATTTATTCAGCTCACTAACTTCTTAGAGGCTTAATGCCAATGCCAAAAAAGATGGATTCGAATGTGTAGGCTGAATTGTATTTAGATTGCATTCAACTGTTAAAATGAAACAGGTTTTATGTCAAGTGTATTGATTCACATCTCTCTTCATTGTCCCTTTAGCTGTAGTTCCTGCTGGAGTTAAGTCCAAGCCTATTCCAAGCAATGACTCCCCTTCACATAGGCAGTATATTACTGCAAAGGATCTTGTGACAGATTACGACCCTTCAAGCAAACAGCATCATTCAGATCCTTTTTTCAAAGTTGGCTTAAATGATAGAGTTGAAAAAAGAAAGCATTCAAGTAGTGATGAAACAGCAACAGCTGTTACAAACATAAAGAAAAAAGATGGATTTGTTGAAAGCTCCGATCATGCATCTGAAGATGTTGTCTTTTCCAAGATAAATACAGAACCTGCAACAACACCTAGGAATGATGGGTTTTTTGTTAACCTATCAGATGGTTCTGGGAAAATGAGCACAAGGTATTTTATTTTATTTTTTTCTATGGATAATTCCATGCTTAAACATCAGAATTGTTGAGTTTTCAACTTTCCTGCTTAAGTTAGTCACTTTGGAACCCCATTAGGAAGTCTCGTGGAGGGTCATGCACCACATCATTCCCCCAGCCAGTAGGCCAATGACAGTAGGGACTTTGAAATTTGTTAAAACAGTTTTGAGATCAGTATTTTCTAATTTTTCAATTTTCTGTTACATTGTCAGCACCTGTAATGTCCATTATGCCACATTGGTAATATCAATTACACAAAACTTTTGGGTTTGCACGAAAATGGAGTGCATTAGAAAGATATGACCATTACTTTTCACAATTTTCACAAATCTGTAATTCACATTCAGCTAAAATGTTTTGATAGAGTAGAAATTAAGTTGAGTTAGCAGTTTGGAAAAGTGTACTTACATTTAGCAATATTCTGATGTAATGTCCA
The DNA here is from genome assembly GCA_018155075.1 of Cassiopea andromeda. Taxonomy (NCBI): domain Eukaryota; kingdom Metazoa; phylum Cnidaria; class Scyphozoa; order Rhizostomeae; family Cassiopeidae; genus Cassiopea; species Cassiopea andromeda. The sequence continues at coordinate 156,867 of WIPJ01027381.1, read as the reverse complement.
TTACAGTCATAAAACAATCAATATGTCAAGCAAAAAGTAAGCAAAAATTTTCTGTTAATATGAAATAAAACTTGATTGTATTGAGTTAAAATGCATGCAAGTCTTTCTGAAAAGTAGCTTTTCAATAAATATGTATTTGAGGCAAAACATAACAAATTTCCTTGAATTGAAATGTCTGTTATATGGAACTGCTCTATGCAAAATTAACAATTTAAGATCCAAAATTCTCTGTCTATTTTGATGCAGGTAATTCTGTTCTGAAACTTCATGCATCTATAAAGTAGTGTAATTACTTTGCTAAAGTATTGAAACTGTGGTTGTATTGTAAGAGTTTGTTCCCTTGATGTTAAATTTTCTCCAAATTTAGCACCCCAAAAGCTAAAAGACAAGAAGTAACTGAAACCCCACCTCCAGAAGCATCCCCTGTTAAGCCATTAGATTCTGGCTCAAGCACACCAAAGACTGTCCCAAAAAGGACCTTCAAGCACCAGAAGAGTGGGAAAATACCCAGCAAAGCTAAAAAGGATGAAGAAGTTTTGGATATGAAGCACACTGATAACATAAACCATGAATATGTATGTATGTTTGCATATATTTTTCAGTTTGTCTCTCCTAATCTCCTCTTCTGTATTCATTGTGCACTTGTGGTGCTAAGCAAATTTAGTTCCTGAAGCCACTAATGGACTGAGGTAGGATTCGTACAAGCCACCACATACTAGGGGGCCTTAAACAAGCTACAACCATTTTGGACCACACCAATTCTATTGCATGGTAGAACTATCTTTACATTTCAGTGTATTGGTGTGCAATAGAAGATATTGCAGCAGTGTAATAAACAGCAATGGCATGGAATAGAAAGGAATTAGATTTGCGTTAGAGGTCTTTCACCCCACCCCATTGAATTTCTCCTCAAATTTCAACAAATATGAAAATAAATCCTAGAGAGAACTGGATGAGATACATCATTCTAGTATCCTTGTGACCCTACCACTGACACTTTGTGAAGTATTCATCTTGGGGGGGTTCGTAAGGCAGTTCCAGTCTCCAAGTGACCCTGACACTGGCATCTTGTAACCTGCATTCTCTGAGTTATTTAAAGTCCCCCCTTGATCTGGGGGGATGGTTGTAAAGCATTGATTTACTGATGGAAACTGATAGAGCTGTGAATTTACCAATGGAAGTATTTTCTTATTAAAGGCTCCTTGCTTTCATTGGGTACTTTGATGCAAGAATGGGCATTTTCAGCACTCTGTTGACTACATCATGTCAAAGGATGCAGACATGTACAGATGAAAAGCATTGGATCAGAATTTATCAACAAGGCTAGCAAAAGTTAGGGCGTGACTCCCCTATGCCCCAATTAGTTACACCTCTAATGCTTGCTACCATGTCTACACTTAAATTTGCCTTCAGAACTCTGTGCACACAAACCCAGAATAGTAGAGTTACAAGTTTGTCTCTAAATGTTGAAAGGTGTTGCTATTTTTTTGAAATTTCTGGTAGACTCCATTGATTTTGATTACATTGATTTATTCCTCTGGAAATTCATGGTTATGCATGAAATGATCTGAACTTTCATTATGGGTAAATACGTGTGTTGTACGTGAGGGCGCATATTTTCTGCTTGTGTGGCATACACACGGGCAAACATAAATCAACAAGCCAACAGGAATAACACAGATGAATGTTTCTTGCTCTAAGATATCTCACCAAAGCTTGGTTGGCGTCACATCTCAAAACTCACTATCTCATGCAGGTTTTAAGCCTTAAGTGTTCTTAAAAAATTCACAACTACCAGGGGGTAAATTCGGGGGTAGCAAGAGTCCTCACACTTGCGTATGGAGAGTACAGAAAAAGTCAAGGCTCCACAGCTGTGAACCAGAAGAAGGTGTCTTGATATGGCAGTTTTGAAGAAGGCCCAGCAATTTTATAGAAAATGTGTCTTGAGAAAAAAGTTCTGTGGCATTCAAACGAAGTGATTTGGCTTGAGGAAAATGGAGAGACAACACGAAAAACTTCACATCGATGCTATATATTTAGGAAGATTCAGGGGCGTAGCTAGCAGGGGATGTGGGGTTGCAACACCCCAACCTTTGGTGATATTGTCGGTAAATGTAGATTTAATGGCTCTCGTCGGTAAATGACTGCACGACATGATCAAAACACGCAACCCACCAGGGACATAAAAGACATAAAAAGACATAAATACGTAAAATAGACATATTTTTTAGAAATGCGGACATAAAAGACATTTTTTCTGATATATCCTGAAAAAGTTTAGATTGATAGTATAATATATAAATTTTCTCAGCAGTGTGTATATGCCCATACCCTTTAATGATGTCAGTTATGGTGCCAATTGTAATTCTTAAATCTTGGAAAATTATGGTACATCAGCTTTCAGTACGGTATTCAAAATTTTTGCGACAGTTCTACATTGCCATCATCATGAAGGTTTCAGCAAATTTTCGAATTTTGTTACGAATTCGTTCGGAGAGATAACTGCTTGCATATTTCTAATGCATTGTGCATGAAAACCTATGGACGAAATTCCCCCAGCTTTTTTGCATCTTCTTGGTATTTCCGAAATCATATACCTTATCGTTGTGTAAACAAAAGCTATGAGGTTTTTGGTCAAAGTTTTAGTGATCAACACAAAGTGATCGACTTACAAACAGAGTTTGGCAATAGTATTTTCTTGCCATAACGGATAAAGCTATTGCAACTTTTCAAAATTCATTATATCTCAAAATCTGCTACTTTCAATATCTGCAGAGAAATTGAAAAATAAGTAATGGAGACATGTGTAAAAGTTAGCAATACCAAGAACACTCGCCAGTTAAAACTCGAAATTATGTCAGTTGACATTAGTTGACTTGTGCAGGTTTGTAATGCACAGGTTTCTTGTTGTAGCAAAATTATAGTAATTGAAAAGCACACATATTTTATAACATTTTAGTGCAATTTTTCCATTGCGTATTTTTGCTAAAATGAGAAACTTATGCAAAAGTAAGCAAAGTTGTTTTGATTTTTTACTGCTTTTTTCTTTTGCAACAATCCTTTCAGGATCGCTGTCGCTACATATCGTTTCTTAGATCTCTAAGCCCGAACTTAACTTTATTTGCTGATTTGCCTTTCTTTCTACGTTCATGCTTCTTACTCTATCTTTAACTTAAAGCTAGCTGTCCTTACGATCTGTTTCCTTCTCATGCCAATTAATCTTTCCGTTGCCTTTTCAAATCTGGCATGAAATAGCTCACTCGTTCGAATAGAACATAAAGTGTCAAACTAAACTATTGCGTTCGAAATATAAGGTCAAGTGAAGCTTGATCATTCACAATACTTCTCTTGCTGTCTGAAATTTAGGTCCTTCTGCTCAGTTGGAAATCTTTATGTCTATTCATTGCTAGGCGAGCATTTAGTTGTAATGGACATTTTGAAAAGGAAAGACAGTCTTAATGCTATTATCGGAGAATAGGCTATCAAAAGAAGTGGAAAAGTTTTGTATTGTTGCCTTTGCGAAAAGGAAGTACCTTATAGACAAAATGGAATCAACCAAGTAAACCAGCATGCCAGGTCACAAAGACACAAGAAGAACTGGGAAAATAAAAATCCATACCCAAACAAACAGAAAAGGTTCCTTACTGTGCGTGGTGAGATGGCTTTATCAAAGCCAATGAACAAAGCTGTCATGGAAGCTGAAATCATTTGGATATTTAAACTTGCGGAGGAAGATTGGTCGTTTGCTTGATGTGACCATTTACATAACTTGTTTGCACGCATGTTTCCTGGCTGTAATTTGGCTGAGAAGTTTGGTGTTGGCTATACCAAAGCTTCAGATTTTGTGCGACTCGGTCTGGGTCGAGTAATACGTGATGAGCTAGCAAAGGATATCGATGAATCTTCCAATATGATAACCCTTGTCATGGATAAAACAGCAATCAAACATGTCATCAAGCAAATGGATGTTCTTGTTCGCTATTGGTCAGAGAAAGATTCTGCTGTTGTAACAAGATATCTCGATTCACAAGTTTTTGGTCACGCCAAGGCTGTTGATTTGTGTGTTAAGGTATGTGACGCAATTCAATTGGTGGACACAAAGCTTCTACTCAAGCAATCCATGGATGGTCTAAACGTTAATAAGTCACTTTGGGGCAACGTGTATGAAAGACTTATCTCTCTTTGCTTTCCTGGTCTTACGCCTTTGGTTGTCTGTTGTCTCCACATTATGCTCAAAGCCTTCCACTATGGCTATGTGCAGTATGGGTCGGAGGTGGAAAGTTTGGATGTTGCTCCTCATGGATGGTTCAAGATTGCTCCATGCAAGCGTGAAGACATTTAAAGTGTAACGGAAGAGCTTGGGATCCTAATCCTATGTTCCAGCGCCATATGGAGTCTCGATGTCTCACATTAGTCCCAGCTCTGACTAAAATGGAAGAGCACTGGCATTCTGCAACGTCATTGTCTCGCCCTCCAGGGTAGCACGTACACTTTTGGCAAGCAGATAAACCACTTTTGGTATCGCGTAGTTACTTTCTTAGCGACTGAATTATATTGGTAACTAAAAACAAGATATACGTTGTACTAAACTACAAATTAAAACGGATAACATGTCTAAATATAAACTAAATGCAAGAAAATGTCCATTGAACAGTTCATACAGATATAAACGAGGATAATCTAATTAGATAAATGCCGCCTAATATAAATGAGAAAACAAGGGAAAAGTAATATATTTAGTTTACAAACTCAACTAATAAACCAAAGGTAACCTAAATAGTCCACGAACAGAAATGCACTTACAAAATCTGTATTTCCGGAACTAGAACTTTGGCATGGTCTCTAATCCCACGAAGCGACTCCAGACTTACACACGTATGCGACTAGTTCTTTACTGAGCTTTCCAATTCCTATCTGTTTAATTTTCTCTACATACTAGTGTATATATAGGCAAAACATATCTAAAATTATACTAAAGATTTACGTAGATAGATGAATAATATGTTGCTAAAAGGAGGGGCTAGGCAGGGTGTATAAGGGTGAATCAACTAAAATACTACGCAAACGCTATGCCTAATGTGTACTAATGATGAGAAAATCCCGTGCCGATATCCTAAACAAAGGAAGGGGAGCACGCGAATGCTATACATCAGAGATGATGCAAGCATTTTGACGCACTACTTCAGGGGGAGGACCCGGTAATTATATACAAAACGTTCGAACGTAAATAAATGGCCTAACCACACAAAAGAAACGAAAGTAATATTGCGTAAATATGAAAGTCAAGTAACGAATGTCTTTCAACATTGAGTAAATCAAAGCCCTTGTTTTACAGTCATATTTCAGTGACTTCCTTCCAAGTCAGAAGGAAGAGTTTACGGGCTACACTTCCAAAAACGAAAGATATGACCGTATTATGGGAAAAATATAAGGTTAACAATCACATCCTTCTTCAATTGGCTTTTGTCATAGATGTATCTCGCCATATAGCAAGTTCATTCTGTGGTTTCAGGGTGATAGCTCTCTAATTCATCTGCTGTTTGCTGAATTGAAGAGTCTGCTTGTGTGCATCCTGGAGCGATTTGTGATCTCTCGTTAAATAGATGGAAAGAGTGGAAAATCTGCAGTTAGATGTGGCTAAGAAAAAGGCAATGTATCTCCCTCTTGAGAAAATAGAAGTTGGCGCAAAGACTGAGAGGTTGCTGAAAAATCTTAGTCCCTTTGATCAAAAGAAAGAGAAGGAGATGCTTCAATTTTATGTTGCGACAGCAAAGCAACTCCAACGAAGACTTCCGCTGGACAACCCAGTACTTCTCAATGCCGTTTGCTTGCACCAAGGACCCCGGACCCATGGAAGCAGCATTTTACAATATTGAAAGGCTTGCCAAATTGGTTTCGCATGTGATTCCAGAAAGTGACGTGTCTCAGGTGAAGGATAAGTGGAGGTTGTACATGGTCAAATCTGAGGGGACCTTGAGGAAGGCAAATGGATGCACAAGAGTCGATCACTATTGGAGTGCAGTGTTTGAATTTATAACTGCCTCTGATAGTGTGAAGTACACAAAGCTCCAACCAGAGAGTGTTGAAAGTTTCTTTTCTTGTATCAACGCCCCCATAAAAATAAGGAACTGTTGCTAACAAATTTCTCTGTCAGTAAATTCGCACCTCTTTCGGTAAGTTCACAGCTGTATGGGTTTCTGTTGATAAATTATTGCTCTACACCCCCCCCCAGAAAAGAGGTGATGCGAGGCTACTGGGAAAGTTATACGTAAAGGTAGTATTCTCAAAAGATAGAGACTTGCTCCCAGTGTAGTTCTCGTTCAACTGAATTTTTCAAATCATACATGTGCAATTGTTAGTGGTTAGTAATTATAATTGTCCAATCAAATGTGAGTTAAAGCCGTACACTAGGTCACACTTAATTACTACACCATCCCCCCTCTTTTAATGAGTCACGTATTCTCCGAACCACAAAGGGAGATTAATGTTTTGTCGTAGTCTAGCTGGTCTCTGAAATTATTGACCTCTTGCAGCTACAGGCTCTTCTAAAATACTTATATCTTGGGAATCAGGAACCCCTTTATTGGCTGGGACAACACTTTGCCTGAGGTTATTATGGCGCACCATCATAGGCTTGCCATCTTTTGACCGCATATGGTAAGTAACCCCCTTTCTAGGCAGAATTTCAAATGGACCGATCCATGCCTTACCAAAGTTCCAACTTTTCGGATGATGCACCCAGACATCAGTGCCAACAGTAAATGGAGACGATTCATCCGGGCAAGATCGATAATAGTAATTACTTTGCTGCTGTCTTTGTGATTGTAAATTCTTGTTAGCCTGGTTTTTGATGTTATGCAAGCACCGCCTAACTGCTTGAGTGTATTCAAATGTACTACTAGGGTTATGAAGGGGAAGATCTAAATCTAGCTCAAGAAGCGTTCAGGGCATACGCCCAAAAACCATCTCATAAGGTGTAAAACTAGTAGAAGAATGCGAGCTGGTATTGTAAGCATACAGTGCTAAGCTGACCCCGTTATTCCAATCATGTGGATAATCGGCAACATAAGCAGCTAGCATTTCCTGTAAAGTTCTATTTTGTCTCTAATCAAGACCATCACATTGCGGATGATAAGCTGGAGTGCGAGACTTATGCGTTCCCATCAATCGACAAATTTCATGCATTAAATTGCTCTCGAAATTGCGCCCTTGACCAGAATGAAGCAAGACAGGAGGCCCGAAACGACTAAAAATCCGAGAGACTAATAGATCGGCAACTGTTTTAGCTTTTTGATCCTTTGTAGGAAACACCTCGCACCACTTTTTAAAGAGGTCTATGACAACAAGGAGATGTCGATTTCCGTTAGTAGTTTCGAGCAAAGGGCCCATGTAATCGATGGCCCAAAATACTAAGGACTCATTGACAAGAGTTGAGTTTGATTTGAGCACAGGTTTCACATGCTGCCACGAATTTGCGTATATCAACAGACATTTTAGGCCAGAAAAAGCGGTTACGTGCACGCAGAAGGGTTTTTGTAATACCGAAGTGCCCAGAAAATGGAGAGAAATGAATACTGTGGAGAACAGAGGTATCAAAGCACGGGGAATTACAAAAGCATAAAATGGAAATGGAGCTGTAGTGCTGAGTTGCTTAAGTATTAGGCCGTCTTGCAGATATTATTAATCCCAGCAATGCCAAAGGATGCGTAAGGCTTCATGGTTTTTCCAAACAACAGCTGGGTGCCAGGGAAAGCCATACAATTTCAATTCAATAACCTTATGTAAATCTGGGTCGTCTTGTTTAGCAGCAAACAGACTGTTTGTTGGATATAGTGATGGGACAGCTAGGAAATGAAGTACTCTAAGATTCCAAATGAAATTAATCGTTTACAGGAGGGTGCAAATGAGACAGAGAATCTGCGTTAAAATGAAGTTTACCAGGCTTATGTTATACAGTAAAGGTGTATTCTTGAAGCTGCATTACCCAGCGTGTTATGCGGCCTTTAGGCTCTATGGAATGAAGCTATTGCAAAGCACTATGATCTGTAACTAACAAAAATTGAACGCCTAGCAAATGCACACGAAACTGTTCAAGAGCAAATACTACAGCTAAAGCTTCTTTTTCAGTTGCAGAAAAAGCTTTTTCCCTGTCTGATAAAGCTCTACTAGCATAGGAAATCACACGTTCATTGCCATTTTCATCCCTTTGGGTCAGCAAAGCACCTACCCCAAGGTTTGACGCATCAGTTTGTACAATAAATGGTTGATCGAGTTGAGGATCGGCGAGAGTAGGCGCATTACAAAGGGGATCTTTGAGGGCTTGAAAAGCATGCCGTTGAGTCTTGCCAAGTAAATGTAGTGGCCTTTTTGATGAGGGCTACTAGGGGGGCGGCTATTTTAGCAAAATTTGGGATGAAGCGTCGATAATAGCCAGCCAGACCTAGAAAACTTCGAACTTGCTCAACATTCAATGAGTGAAACGGCTTGAATTTTTGCTGGGTCAGTGTGTACCCCCTAAGACGACACAATATGGCCCAGAAAAAGGACTTGCTCAAAGGCAAACGTTCATTTTGAAGCTTTGACACGTAAATCATGAGCTCGGAAGCGGGATAACACACGTGTCAATCTATCGCAGCGCTCATCGATACTCCTTGACGGGATGTAATATCATTAAAATAACAAAGACACGTGTCATAAGTCAAGCCTGAGAACAGTTTCAATAACGCGTTGGAAAGTTGTTCGACCCCCTGTAATCCCAATAGGAAGGCGAAATTCCCTTAAACCATCTGGAGCGACGAATGCCGTTTTTTCTTGATTTTTGGGCTCAACATTCAATTGCCAGTATCCGGACCGCAAGTCTAAAGTACTAAAATATTTAGAACTCTGTAGTGCATCTATCAGGTCTTCCATCCTAGGCAGGGGGTGCGCATCATTTTTGGTAACGCTATTTAGTTTCCTTTAGTCTACACAAAAACGAAACTTGCCATCTTTTTTCTCAACCAAAACAATTGGAGAAGCCCAAGGAGTTGAACTAGGTTGAATAACATTTTGGTACAAAATTTCTTTAATCTGAGACTGGGTCTCCTGACGGTATGCATAGGGTAATCGTCAGGGATACTGGCGTATTGGAGCACTGTCGCCAGTATCAATTTTATGGCTAACAACATCGCTATGCCCCAATGTCTCTTCAGATACGTCTGAAAATTCAAGGAGAGTTTTCAGTACAGCATACTCATCTTTCTCGTTAAGTGAAGAACTAATAGCACTTTCAAATTGCTGAGCTATTTCGGAGGTGCATGATGAAAAGACAAATGACAGACTTTGGAGGCTTGAAGAATGAGTTTGAGTTTCTGTTTCAACAAGGGGACAAAATTGGCTTACTTTCTGGCCACTCTGTATGTAATACAATCTCAGTATTAGAAGTGTTCATTAAACGGCTATAAATCTCTCTACCTTGAGATTGGCAGGCAATGTATGTAGAAATGATGCATGATGGAAGTGAATCATTGCAATCTAGAGGAGAAACCATACCTAACTGATTACTGCTATTCTTAGGTAACTGGCATCAAACCAATACTTCGCTTCTACCTGGAATACAAACAGTCGTTTTAAGGGAAACAGGAACCTGACTTTTAATTGAGGATTGAACGAAGAGGGTAGAAATGGCATTCTCTTGCTGGGCCATGAAATTATCTCCTTGAATGTTAGGTTCGAACCGATAGGGCTGAAGAGGGGCAGAGCCGTGAGGGCCCACTAAGTTGTAGGCACCATTGGAGTTCACGGACAGAGAAATTCCATTAGCAGTGAGAAAAGCCCAACCGAATACACATTCAAGAGAGTTTATTAAACTAGAAGAGACAATAAATCGACACAGATAAGAGGCCGACATAGGTGCACTCTGAAATAACAATTCAAGTTGTGTTGTCCCCTCAACAAATATTTGTTGACCCGTGATGATAATACACTGGAGAGCATTGTGCTCGAGGACTGGGTGAAGACTTATCTTGTTAAAAATAGGGGCACTAATAAATTATTTCATAGACCCCGTATCAATTAAAGCACGGACATGAACCCCAGATACAGAGCATTGGATAAGGGGCTGGTGAGAAATAGACACAGTTGATTCTACAGAAAAAATACAGGGGTGCCCTCTACCCTGCATTTTATTGGGGTATCCCTTGGAAGTTTAAAGAATCGAGACTCACCCTGATGGAATAAATGCCGTTAGCAACGTGTCTAGGTGGCCTAGGTCGGTTTGGTACAAGAGTTCTTCTAAATTGCTCAGAGGTATGACCATCAGCGAAGCAAAATTCACAATGTTCTCTCCCCGGGCAGTTCCTTCATTGGCGAGACTCAACATTGCGCCACCGTTGTGGTGGAGAAGGTTCATTAACCGGTTGAATCTGCGGTTGTTGCTGTGGTTACATTGCCTTCAGAGAAGCTTGAAGTTTGCATTGTTGAGTAGTTAATTCAGCAACGGCAGCTGTCAGTTGCACAATAGAAGATGCCAAGTGGTCCTGTGGTGGTACAGCGGGCGTGGGACTCGCACATGTGTGAGAGAAGTCATGGGCATGCTGAGTGGCGTGAAAACGGTGAACGAATTCCTGCATCTCTTGTAATTTCGGTGTTGGGTTATGTTCCAACAATTTAAAGCGAAGGGTTGGGGACAAACCTTTCATGAATTGTCTCGAGAGTAGTGCATTCCGAGCACTGTCGTCCAGGTTAGGGTCAGCCTTGAGTAGCATTTGTTGCAAATCATACAAGCACAGTGCTGGGTCCTCTTCAGGGCGCAGAGATCGGTTTTCAAATTCTTGGAAATACTGTTCTTATTCATATTTATATTAACTTATTTTTACACGAATTACCCCTCAGCAAAACTAATATAAACTTAGCAATACATCATAGTCATAATGGTTTAGTTACAATAACAAAAATTACAATATACCTTATGCTGTTCTTCCAGGGGGTCGTGTTTGATTTTATTGTCAGCTCATTACACACATTTTCAGTTGTTTTTGAAGTGAAAAAGCGTAGGAATTTCCCTAATGCTAAAGGGGATTTCATTCCAGGTTTTAAGAGCTGAGTATGAAAATCCTGTCTTTGCATACTCTAGATTATTCTTAGGAATCTGGATATTTCTGCAGAATCGTGTATTGTATCTGGAGTGGTAGGACCTTAGATTGAACTTGTTCCATAGATTTTCTGGGCACAGCTTATTAAAGATCTTATAAACCATAATAGTACGATCAAATGTCATAAACTGTTTAACTGATAGAAATTTTGGTGTTCAGTTGTTTTTTATCCTGGACGTATGAATCATAGAAACTGCTTTGTCTTGGAGACGTTGAAGAAATTCTATTTTTGTGTTTGATAAACTACCCCAGATTATATCAGCATACCGGATGTGACTTTAATTAGGGCTCGATATACATTGCTTAATGAGGATTGAGGGAGAATGCTTTTCAGCCTTCTTAGAGATTGAAGACCTCCACGACTATTGTTGTAAACAGTCTTGTACTGTCGCTCCCAATTTAATCCTTCATCTACAATAATCCCTAGCGATTTGCTATTCGTCACTCGTTTTATGTCAGAGTCATTCAGTCTCAATGGTTCATGTACATCAATTTCATTTATTTTTCTAGGATGTCCAATTATCATATGTTCTGTTTTTTTGGGATTAGCACTTAATTTAATTATCCGCATCCATGTGAAGATATGTGACAATTCCATTTGGGCCTTTTGGATTAGATTTTCAACATTAGTAGATGCCACGGTGATATGAGTATCTTCAGCGTAGAAACCTGCTTTAGAGTCTATCAAGCATTTTTCAAAGTCATTCAAGTATATTATAAAGAGGAGGGGGCCAAGACAGGCGCCTTACGGGATACCACAAGTTACCGTTTAGTCCCCGAATTGAGTACACTTGCGGCACAATACTGTTTCCTATTTTCGAGATATGATTGAATCCAGTCCCCAACAATATCTCGAATGCCGTATATCCTCAACTTTCCTATCCAAATTGCATGGTTAACGGTATCAAATGCCTTTTTTAAGTCGAGGAATATTGTTAAATTCAGTTGCTTGTCGTCAATATTATCATATTATTTGTCGGTACTATCAATCTATGATGTAATTATTGAACAGCATTTTTGAAAGGCTGACTGGCTCATTGTTAGGGCCTTAGTTGCCTTCAATTGTTCATAGATTTGGTTATGAACTATTCTTTCAAGAATCCTGGGGAATACATAGACCCTGATTTGAAAATAGGGGTCACTTTTGCCGCTTTCCAGATGTCATGGGAGACACCTTTCCTTAAGGAAGAGTTGAAAATCATAGTTAATGGTTGACTTATAAGATATGTGACATCTTTTATCAACATTATAGGGATCTTGTCAGGCCCAGGTGCCTTGCCATTTTTAAGCTGTTGAATGGCTGTACGAACTTAGTTGCAATCAACGGGAGTAAAACTTATTGAACTTTCTTCTTGAGTAATATGTTTTAGAGGATCATCATTGGAATTTTGCTCAATTTGACCCGCTAGGTTTTGTCCCACCGAAGCAAAATGATAGTTTAATGTTTTTAATACGTCTCTTTCCCTGATTAGTCTCTTCCCTTCAACTGTAAACTCGTAGGTATCGCTGAGTTTGAGGATCTGTCTAAGACTTAGTTAATTGTCTACCACATTTTTTTCGGGTTGTCCTGATGCTCGTTAATTAATCCATGGTAATACGATTGGATAGCAAATTTTATTGTTTTCGTGACAGCTTTCCTGAGTTGCTTATACACATTCCACTTTTCAAGAGATTTTACTGTAGCCCTTTTTACTATGTCCCTCTTTCGCATTAAGCCCCTAATTGATTGATTTAACCATGGTGCACATTCATCGCGAACTCTTTTTTCTGAGAGGGGCATGCATGTCTAGGACAAGTTCAAAAATCCCCTGAAAGGTCGAGGCCATTGTATTTGGATTTTCTGAGACTGGGTCCAGGATAGTTTGCTAATTAACCATGCTTAGGTCGTTTCGGAAAGATTTCTTATCATAGTTGCTAAGATTTCGGGTTTCAATAATTCCTGCTTTTTTCTTTCTGAATTTCCGGGCATTTAATTTCCTTATACCGAAGATCATATAATGATCAACCATCCCTATCCTTAAGATATCTGCAGTAAGGATATTCCCAGGTTTTGTTCTGGAAAAATGGTAGAATAATGATTTTGTAGTTTTTAGCTCATTTCATTCATTTGTCGTAACAGCAATCCTTGTGTACTTATTTATTAGCTGCTCGAATTGATACTCAGAATGATTCATTTTGAGCTTCTTGGTACTTGAGTTTTGAGGTTATTTTAAATGACAGTTAGTGTCACCAATTAGAATTATTTCTTTTTCCTCTTTATCTGCTTCTTTCAATAAATCTCTTAGGTATTCGAAGGAGACGTCATCAGCTCCTGAGGTTGGAGGGCGATACCAACTAATAATTATAAAGGGTTTGGCATGAATTGGATCGAATTCAAGTTCAATGAGTTCTAATTTATTACTTATAATCTTCACCGTCGGTTCAGGCAAGCTTTACTTTACGTAAATTGCCACTCCTCTGCCGTTACTGTCACGGTAATTCCTGTAAATGTTATAGCCATGAATTTTCACGTCACAGTCCCTAACTGTTTCGTCTAATCTGGTTTCGCAGAGACCAATAATATCAATCTCATTATCTTTGAGACAATTTCAAGCTCATTTCTATATTTTCTGAGAGATACTATGTTTAATAATGCTATTTTTAGACCGTTTCCCTTACGAATGCGTACATTGCTGCTTGCCACTTCATTTTTTGTGAGCTAAATACCCCCTAGCAATGCTTAATATATTTACTCAAGTTACCTGAAAGCTTTCTGATCCCCCCCCTTCATTTGCATGTAGGCTGTCTGTCTAAAGGCTACTGTATTGTATATTGTTGTTATCTATGATATCAAATCCATTCAAAGCTAGTTCTTCTTCAACTAGTCCATTTAGCTTTCTCACCTTCATATGTATCACTTGGTCATCCTTTCTTCTTATCACTGTAGAGATTGCTATGCGAGATTTCGGATTGTTGTTTTGAAGTTGTTGTAATGTATGAATTACGACCTTACATAGCCGCTCAGGTGGCTGGATTTTACACCATTGGTAGCTGCATGGACAATAATAATTCCCTTGTTGCAGCAAAAAGGTTTGCAATTAATTTTGATATCACGGCAATCATTGGAAAGTTTCTTTTCATCTACACATCGCAGCTGGGAATCTCCTACAATTAGCACTCGAGTCTTCTTTCCATTAGGATTGGGTATTCACTCTTCTAACTTTTCTGTATGTCTATTGTGAGATTCTCGCTTTTTGTTGAATTAGCTTTCTTTTGCTTACTTTTTTGTTGTACTGTTATGTTGCCTCCTTTGCTTCAGTAATCAATTCTGTTCGCTCTTTTATGTTCTGCTCTTTTCTGTTCTGTTCTGTTCAATTTTATAATCAATTATTGATTTATTTTCAGCTGTTTCTTGTGTGTTGTTATGTTCTGTTTTATTTTCACTAGGTATGTGTGTTTTCAATTCGTTTTCATTAGCTAGAATGCGTTCTATGGTAATTTCCAGTTCTCTGTGTTGTAATTTAAGTGCAAAATTTTCGTCTGCCAAAGCGCCTGATTTTGATCGTTCTTTTTGTAAGAACTGGCTTAGATGATTGATGCTGTCTACCATTTTCATAACAGAGTTGACTAGGCAAATTGAATCTGGTTAACTTCCAAAAGGATGTAGCTTCTCACTATCAAACCGGGCTTTACTACAATGAGGCATGCCATTAGGGTTGACGTTAGGGTGGTCTTGTATATTTTCCTCAATTCCTCCAGATAGATAGATTGCTTTTACAGAATTCATCCATCCTATCTTCTGGTTTAGTTCCCTCTGATATGAAAAATGGATCCTCACCAGTTGCTGTTTTTTGATTATAGATTTTGCCTTCTTCAATCATAACATCAATCGCGTTTATGATCAGTGGTTTAGCTAGGCCATGCTTCACATGCAAGTGATTCGAAATAAACTCCTTGTATCGTCTTCGATTTTGTTTTGATCTAATATTATTTATAGCTTTGAATATTTTATTTTCATCAATACCTGTCGTCATCTTCAATAGAACATTTTTATTTTCCTGATTTTTGGTACGGATTATCAGGATGACAAGTAACGCTCCACAGTCAAGTCACAGCTCCACCAGAACAGAAGTTATTCCCTCACAATAACAGGGTAGAGGAGAGCCTTTAGATTTGCGGTCAAGTTGCCATAGGTGTTCTTCTTGGCGGGCGTAAGAGTGTTGTAATAAGCCAAAGCCGGCCCCCGCAAGAAAGCAGGTAATTTCGCGAGCTGAGCATCATCATCCCATTCATTGGCTGTGGAATGGTCTCTCAGCTGGTGCTAAATGTGCACCATCTCTGGCATCTTTTAAGTCTTATTTGTAAATAGTTGTTTTACATATTTAGTTATATACACTTTTTAATTTAGACTTTTTAAACATATGTACTTTTTTGTAAGATTTTAGCTTTCACTTTGTAAATAGAAGGCCCCTTGCAAACCAGCGTAGCTGAATGGGCCACCGCCTGTAAAAAATTGAAATGATAAAATAATTATTAAAAACTTGGCGGCTGCGCACACATCAAATACTCGAAGCCAATTCACGAAATCATCACTCGAATTTCTCCGGCAAAACGGCAGTTTCCATTCTCCGGCGTGGCGGATCTTTTCGCTCTGTCACCAATTTGTAGTATTCTCAAAAGATAGAGACTTGCTCTCAGTGTAGTTCTCATTGAACTGAATTGTTCAGATCATGCATGTGCAGATTTTAGTGGTTAGTAATTATAATTGTCGAATCAAATGTGCGTGAAAGCCGTGCACTAGGTCACGCTTAATCACTACAAAAGAGTTGACTGCATGAGGAAGGTTTAACTTTTTCTCGACTTTGTGCTTATGTTCGGATAAAACATTTCTCAGAACGAATTTTTTTCAAGCAAATTGACCTTTTATGTAAATATTTATTTATATCTATAATTAAGGCCTGTATCCATGTAAGAGGTACAGTTAGCGATAGTTTATTTGGTCTTTGAAAAAGTGTTTAATTTTCTTTAGTTGTAAATATTGGGATATGAATCTTCATAAAGATTGCTTTTGCAATGGTACCATGCCTGAATGAACTTCTGAAGTTTTAATTAGTAAAAACAGGTGCTGCTTTAGGGGGGAAAGTGGTCGGATTGATGTGTGAAAAATACATTTTACAAACGAATGGTTTTCCATTTATGGATCAAGTTGACGTTATCTGCCTTAATATCATGCTGAAAGAAAATGTTGACCTTGTTTGTTGACGGCCAGAGGTTTAAACTGTGTTTACATGCACTTCGTAAATATAATATTGGAGGAGTTTTTGTCATTCATTTCTACGCCCATCTTCATTGATATTCATCGCGGAATGGAGAGATGTTTGTGGCACATAAGATAGAACGGGGTAGGAAGTAATTGTTTTTTTTTACCCGAAATTTCACTTTAAACCCTTGCTAGTTTTTGCAAGTCAACATGATTGCACTTATGATATAAAAATAGAGCATTGGATTGACATCCACGGAAGGGAAAAGGAGGGTGAGGAATATTTCAAGATGCCATTTCGTTAAAGCTTGTATCATTAAATTTTTTAACGGATTCAAGGCAACGAATTATACACGTGCTAGAGTGCATGCTATAGGTACAGAAGCTTTTCAGCATGAGTGCGGATCGATTCAGAAATGCCAGACAATAGGGTTGCCGGATAACCAGAGAATAAGGTTGCCTGGAGATATTGATTGCCAGACGCAGTACCAGCTCTTGCCTACGTGAGGTGTTCTCCTATTTTGCTTTACCAGAAATCATTTGGATGTTTATAACCATATGTATTAAAGATGTTTATGCTTTTCGGGAGCCTATCTCCTTTCAAGCTCATTTTAAAGCTTGCTAGAGGGATACCACGGATTGCGTCAGAATTATGTCTTCATGGTGTCAGTTCTCAGGCTGCTGAAGAGGCATTTTAGGGCTTTATACCTTTATATTTAGCCTATACCATCTTCACGTTGCCTGTCAAATAGGCAATTGACCATCGCAAGCTTGTCGATTAACTCGATGATCTGCGATTCGTGGGTGGTTTCCCACCCCTACATGCCTTGTAGCGGTGCATATGGAGGAGGCTAAGTTTAATGCAGATTTGCTCTTTGGCTATTTAGATCTGAGTTAATATCTTCTGTGGATTTCTCGACGGTCTTATTTTACCTCGAAAGTTCAATTTAGTGTATTATTCTTTTGATGCAACATTATGTAAATTTTAAAATTCGATGTAAAATAGTCCTAAATATATTTTGAGAGAAGTATGTCCCATTCCTGGATGGAGATAGTCGCCAATAGTCAGTAGCCCAAGTACAAAAACTTGTAAGAGTAATCTTTGCTGTGTGTTGAAGATGCACACTCTCTCCTCATCCGCTGTCGCTAGCTCACCTTACAACTCTAAAAGCATATGGTATTCTTCTCTAGGAAAGCAAGCACCCCGTTGTTTGCTGGCCGTCTTCCTGTGTATATTGAAAATAGGTTAGCTTGCGTTTCTCCCTGTTACTAGCAAGAAAAACTCTGCTCTTTAGAAAGAAAGATGTGAGGAGAATTTGAAAATGAAATGAAAGAGTGATAAATTGTTCATACCTATCGTTTTTATCACATGATTTTGGTATTACCTTGATGCTTGCTAGTCATTTTTGCTTTCGACAGAAACAGATTTCAGCAGATTTCCACTTTCAACAGAAACATCATTCTTTGCACTAGTCAAGCCTTCTGTTTGGTGTTGTTTCCGTACTAACAGTTATTTTGCCAACATAGTTTTGTTTTCGCATTTGCGTGCTCACAAGCACTTAACCGGTACACTTGCTTTCGCATTCCTACACGGGTTTGTTTGTAGTTGCTGCAGGACTTCACCTCAAACTGTTTGCTTCAAACTCACATTTTGTAGCCGCGTTTTATATCAGAAAAGTTCAAAACCTATTTGCACCTCTGCATACTCAACTGCAGACAAAGAGCAAAGCAATTTAATGCAGAAATTCTTAGTGCAAAATTGTTGCCCATGAACTAAGTACTATAGCTTTTCTTATTCACCTCTTCTGAAATTAATGTTGACTTAACTTTCTAGTTTGAATTGTGTAAAATATTGTTCCTTTCCTATTTCGCTTAAGTCTTGAAACTCCTTATCTCCTTTGGCATCGCGAGCAAAATCTTAAAAAGGCATTAAGTTTCCATTGTAGCCGTAAACGTAGAGTTTTGTGTCTTGTAGCCTTGCACCTAGTAGAGGCATCGTGGGTTACCAAATGTTGATGTTGAGCTGTTCAGCAAGTGCCCTCGTAAAAGGCAAGAGATTTTTTAATGAGAGAATTAAGCACCTCTATGTTGCAATAAAATCTAGGTATAGATAGTGATTGAAGCTAATAGAAGTATATTTTTTGCTAAATTGCACCTGTTATCTGACCTAGCATATTCCTTAGCAGAACCTTAATTTAAACTGAGTAAGAGCCTGTTACTTTGGCCACGATTTTCGTACTTGTAAAAGGTCGTGATTTGGTAAGAATTATCAAGATATGCACATTTATCGCCGTCTTGTTGCGGATATGTGCATACTGGAATCTTAGTTATTAGGTCGGTTCCTGACTTCATTGTCCATATCTCCATTTCTGTTGATTCTTTTATCGCATGCTTATTGGGTGCCCATCGTGTTTATGGAACCCATTGAACAAACCACTAACACTCTACGACTTGCCTTTCGTTTATGGAATGTACGCGCCCGTGTTTAGTGGCCATATTGAACTGTCTCAATCGACTGAATACCGGGTCATCAGAGCGTGGCAACATCTATTCGGTTTCAGGAGCAAACCTCATTGCTATCTTTGTTTTAGCAAATGAGCCCAGTACTTCGCCTGCAGGTACTTTCCACTGCAGTAAACATTACCTCATGTGCCGGGCTCAAAACATACTCGTGCATCCAAGAATTTTCAGTCACTTTGCAGCTACTGCTGAAAAGCAACACCGACTAAGCCAACAGCCTGGCCACTCTAGGTCCTTAGTTTTAGATGTTTTGCTGTTTGCAAATTCTTGACAGAAGATTGATGTTACAGCAGTAGCGTGTTTGCTGGTTTAAAGCCCTCTCCACATGCTCCACAGAGTTAAAAGTCACCAGGTTTGACTGCATATGCTTGTTTACAGCTGTGCTTAGGCTCCGGCTGTGATTTAACAACATGACTTACCTCTGCTTGCTTTTAGATATAAGCAGACTTATGGCTTTGACTTCTAACATGGCTTATACTGCTAGCCGCGCCAAAACCATAATTACTGACTCTAATGTTGTTCTATGTTGTTAGGTGGCTTGCTCTGTCCAATGCCATCTCACTACCTTTGCGACAGGACTCTACGTAAGGAGCTGAACAAGAACCGTTTGGAGCAATTTAGATACTCAAGTTTTTCTCAGTAATTGTTATTGTAGCTGTGAATTGGTTTCTTCAGTAGCATTTAGCTGTGTTTTATTGCGTGTTGCCCAGCTAACATTGATTGGGAAGAATTCTTACTTTCCAACAAAGAGGTCTTGTGTTTATTGTTTTCCTTAGATTTGGATGTATACAGATGCAACTACATTTGTAATTTTTGTTTTTGATATCAAATATACCAAGCGCATATGCCTAACTTTAATTGTTGTCGATGAAAGTTGTTCTTCAGCAATATTATTCTGTCAATCCTTAGCTTTTTGCTTATGTATTTCCGGTATTATACTGGATTGTTTATATATTCTTGCAGATCTTTGGCTAACAGCGACCATGAGGAATGTTGTTTTTCAGCGATCTTGTCTTCTTTTATCCAGTATCATTATAAACTGTTTACATACACAACTCTTACAAGTTTTCGTCTGGAAGTATTCTTGCAAAAAATACAGGCTTATGAATGATATTCGTTTGCAGTTTTTAGTTCAGTACCTGATAAGAGCTACGATCTCTTTATGCACGTTCTTAAATGTCATAATGATAGTTTTTTAGCCATACTTGTTCCAGATCTTTATTGAATTATTTTATCGTTAAGTATACATATTGTAGAAATCTTTACTATTTTCTAATTCTTCAAGGGAAAAGAAAATGTTTCCAAAGATGGCAATATTCCCAGAAAAGGTCCGGTAATAAATGGAGTGAGAAGGACCCTAGTGTCATCACCTCAGCATCTTATTCAGCCAAGCCATGATTCTGATGCCAAAATAACTGGAAACCTCAAAACAAAACCGTTGAAGGCAGCTGCAGGAGGTAAGAATAGCTTCTGCTGCTGACTAATTGTGCTGTACCACGATGTGCATAATCTCTTTTCCAATACACTCCTTTTTTATAAGAATAAGCACTCCTTAAGTGCATTTCTGCGGGAGGGGGCTTATACGTGGAGTAAAGCATGCGTTAGGGAAAAGGTGGACTTATTTGCGGGGAAGGCTTATAAGCGGAGAAATACGGTAGTGCAAGACTCCAGCTTTATAAATACTCAGAAATGTTTGTGTATTCAAGTTATAGTAATGCTTTTAAATTAGCATTTGCACTATCTATACAATATTTATTATTCTGTTCCACTCTTGTTTAGCTTTATAAAGAAGTGAGACATCAACAAATACTTGAATATATTCCAATGATTTTTAGACGAAGATACACCTTTCACATTTAGGAACAATTTAAGAATAAAGATCGAAATTCTTGTTGGAATAAAGATTTTTATTCTGAAACAGGGGCGTAGCTAGAGGGGGTGTAGGCGTGTGTCACATTTCGGCGATCTCGTCGGTAAATTTAGATTCAATGACTTTTGTCGGTACATAACTACATGTTTTGCTATGACATGGCCATGATTTTAAGGCCAAAATAGTTGGAAATCTTAAAAAAATCGTTGAAGGCTGCTGCAGGAAGTAAGCATAGCTTCTGCTGCCGACTACATGTGCTGTAACACGATTTGCATAACCTCTTTTCCAATACACTACATTTTTGTAAGAATAAAGTTTATAACAAGAGGGAATAGTGCAAGACTACAGCTTTATAAAGACTTAGAGATTTTTGTGTATTCAAGTTATAGTACTGCTTTTAGATTAGCATTTGCACTATCTATACAATACCCTATATTCTGCTCCACATTTGTTTTTACCTGATAATGAAGTAAGACACCATGAAAAAGTATAGTCCTTTGATTTTTAGAGGAAGTTACACGTAAGTAATGAATTTGATTTTTTGAGGAGGTACTTAAGAATAATTTAAGAATAATCAAAGGCTCAAAAGGGGCGTCGAAACAACTTTCAAAATGGAGGGGCCTGGTCACTAACTAAGGTTGGGGATAAGCTTCGAATTCTGTCCATCCCTGCTTGCAACAGCATCATTTTCACACCTTTTGGAATATGAACAAATGGAAATGGTCTTCTATGGTACTTTTTTTCTGCCAATAAGTATGAAAGAAGTGCAAAAAATGCCATCTCACCCAAGAAATTGGGGGGGAGGACAGTGCCCCCGGCTCCCTGGTTTCGACGTTCCTTCTCAAAACCAAAAGAAATCAAGAATGTCAAAACTCAGCAAGAAATTACGTATTCTGATAAGCATAGAGTGTACTGTACAAGGGCATTGTGCAATTATTTAATTGCCTTAAATGCTGTTAAGAATTTTTTCACACTTGTAGGGAATGTTCTCTTATTCGCTTAGCCGAAAAGGTTAAGTTATAGCGATGAAAAATTTAAAATGCATAAAATTGCTTTAGGAGCAGGAAGTGGAGCTTCCTTTCTCAACTTCATTTTGTTGATTCATTTACGGTGTTTGCGCTTAGGTCCTGAATAATTGTCAAATTCTACCATTTAATTTCTCAGTTATTTCTCTACGTTAAGTTTTTCTCGCCACCATCGCTTATTGCTTAAGAAATGCTCTGAGAAAAATATTCCAAATGTGAAGAGCAATGAAAAAGTACCATAGAATATTTTGGTTATTGAAGAGAGGTTTAGGCCTTCAAATATCTTTGAATGAAGGTAACTTCGAGTGTTATGCTTCGTAGGAGATGGAATAAAATCACCGCTGGAAGCAAACAATGTGGATGAGAAACCATTAGCAAAAAACGCGGACAATGCCCCAAATATCAAAGGCCCTGGGCCCAAAATAAAAACACGTGATGGAAGCAAAGTTCTTGTGACAGAACTGTTGAAAAGTAGAGAAGGTAAGATAGTACAGACACGTTTTTTGTAAGAAACCAGCTTATCGTAAGCTAGTAATAGACAGCCTAAAATTCAAAAAACTCTTAGAACTACAAGGAAAGAGCTAAGAAACTTCAGACAACACATTGAAATCGTTACCCCGTTCAACGTAAACCTGTATCAAAACAATGTGAATGTAAATTCGCTTTAGCATATAGCTCGTACTCACGCATTTGGTTTGTTGTAGGACAAATAATTTGCTACGTTCACCTTCTGCGTACGCTTCCACAGCAATTTAAGTTCGCTGAATTAAGAAAGTTTTAATAACCCTGGAACTAAAATGTGGCCAGAAATTAAGAAACTTTTAGTATTAGGTCATAAGAAATGTTCTTATTTTAAAAAAGTTTCTATTTCTTTGTATACAAGGATGTTGGCGCAATTCCCGTGAAAATTGTCATTGTGTGACGTTCCCCTTTCCATCTCCTCTTACGGGTAGTTGTGGAAAGATGATATTAATAATGCGATATAGATTGGAAACAGAATTGTGATTACAATTGTTTTGATTTCCTGCTTTATTTCTTGCATGTGGTTTTCGTCTTAATAAACTGTATGCAGATTGAAATATACTCAGTGTTTCTTGTTCAAGTTTGTCGGTCAGAGTAAACCAAGGTAATACTGAATTAACTACTCTTTTCAAACAACAGAAATAAAGAACGCGACGGCGAACAAGCAAAGATACGGATCCTCTGAACTAAAAGAAGACATTGTTTATCAGGATGACATTAAACCTGGACAATTTAAAGAGTCGGACGCTAGATTACATTTTAACCCAGTTTGTCTGCTGGAGGATTCACAAGCGATTCGTGCAGTTTCATTTCACCCTGATGGAAAACTGTTTGCGATTGGTTCCAATTCCAAGGTTCTTCGGGTTTGCACTCTAAAAAGTTTTCAGCCAGGGGCCACATGCGAAGGGTAAGTGAAGATGCAACATTTCATGCAATTAGCAAACATTAAAAAGTATTTTTGATGACGCTCAGTTAGTTATGTAATAAGTCTACGTCTTTTTTATAACAAACAAACTTCCTATCTTCAGCCTGGATGTTTTTTAATGTTTCTTCAGATCCAGCCGTAAGTGTTTCTTGAGTGTTTCTTAAATCTTTTGGACGTCCAGTATCAATAACAGCTCACATTAAACAACTGTGACGCAAGAAATTGGATATTTTGTGATGAATGCAGTTGTTGGCTTTTCTATTTTGTTTCCAGCTTATTCAGAAATTTTCTAATAAAACAGTTTTTGCAAGTTATCATTTGAAACTCAACCGGCCTATGTTTCTTCTATGTTTCTTAATTTTTGCCTAATTTCACCCTCATGTGTGTTATATATATATATATATATATATATATATATATATATATATATATATATATATATATATATATATATATATATATATATATATATATATAT
>WIPJ01027381.1:105881-133040 GCA_018155075.1 Cassiopea andromeda | reverse complement strand
TATATATATATATATGTATATATATATATATATATATGTTTCTTTTTAATATTAACGTCCATTTTAGAATGATAGCTAAGGCAATCAACTTTGAAGATAAATTAAAGAGAATAGCTAGTTTCACTTCATTTTAAGATTTCCATCGACACTTTAATTCTTGATTGACATACCAGTTACTCAAAGACTCATCCATCTGGTTGACATAGTCAAAACTTTTCGCGATAGCTTGTCCCACTTTCAGCTAATACAAATGAATATTCAATTGGCATATCTATAAAAGCCCTTGAATATTCATTTATATTAGCTGAGGATGGGATAAGCTATCCCAAAGCGTTCTGATCATGTCAACCTGATTATGTGAATAATGGACGTGTCTTAAATAAATAACTGGTATCTCAACTATAAGAAATAATGGATGCGTCGATGGAAATCTTACAATGAAATGAAACTTGCTATGTCCTTTTATTTATCTTCATTGTTGCTATCATGGCTATCATTCTGAAATTCATACTTAATTTGCGCTTTCCAACTGATATCTCAATTTACAAAATTAAATATAAATCATAATTCTACAACTTTCTATGTCATCCATAGCAGAAATGAACGTAACGTCATCTGGTTCTATAGGGTGTTTACAGACTTTTGGAATAATTTCCCCTGACTTTTGGCTAAAAAGCATACATCTTCCCTGCCCTGTTTCACGAAAACCTATATCAGGGTTCATGCAATGCGTGAGTCAAATTTCCCTGGCAATTTACTGGGGGCCTCGTCTTTCTACTTTGTCCCGGGGCCACTGAATTCTTTCGACGACCATGCATGTAATTGATGTTTTTCTATTGTTTCTAGTTCAGTCAACATTTTCTTCTAAAAACAGTTGTTTCAAGTAATTATTTGAAACTCAGCCTGCTTGTGATTCTTAAATGTTCCTTGATTTTTACCTAATTTCAGCCACCTGATTGTTATAGACTTGTTTCTTATAAAAAAATAATGTGTATGTTTACAATTTTACGGAAGAATGCAAGAGAAGCCCTATACATTGTTTTCTAGGAAATGCCTGCGAAGGCTTTGTCTTCATAAAAAGGGATTATTTTATAATGTGTTTTTCTAGTCACCGCTGCCATTTTTTCCTGTTCTTAGCTTCTCAGAATCCAATACTTAGTGACAGTTAGGATTCCGTATAGTAATTTGAAGTATTTTACGTCATTTCGTAATTTCCACCTTAATTTTTCAAAGCGATGTACTACCACCACCTTCAATCGTATTCAAAAGAAACAAATATCACAAGGGATCGATATATTGTATGACGTGGAATCCCTTGGGTGACATCATCGCTACAGGCTCAAACGACAAGAGCATAAAGTTGCTCCGTTTTGATTCTGATAATTGCGTACAAGAAAATGCGGAAACTGAACTTAATATTCATAATGGTACGGTTAGAGAACTATCATTTGTGCCTGATAAACCGGCTATTTTGGTATCAGGAGGAGCAGGTACTTATTTTGTTCAACCCATTTTACTTTCCTTTACATACTTGATGTTCTTAATATCCATTTGTTAATATTTTTGTTGGTAATATCTTTAGTCTAACTTTAGTACTTTCAAATCTATTGTGTTAATATTGATAATATGCATTACTCAGCTATTGCACGTTTTCTTTCTAAGAAATTTTTTTTGGTTAAGCACTGAAACTTTCTTATCTTTTTCACAATTCCACGTAGCACAAGTTTTCGGGTGACAATGTTTTGCGCGTGCACATTAGTTGAAAGTGAAAAGGCTCCCTGCACACTTGAAATGATGAACTGACCTAACTGATGAACTGAAGTTAAACTGACCAATACAACATCCATAACATTTTGTACACAGATAAATTCAATTTTAAATACATTAGCACTAAAAAGCTTTCTTAACTCGCAAACTTAAGAAAGCTTTACTGAACCTTCTTAACTTTTGAGTACTACTTTCTCATAAACCACTTTCTTATAAAAGAAAAGCTTGTACTCGAGCTTTATACTGATAGTTTTTATTATTCAAACACTAGTATTGTCTACTGTATTGACTTGATATCGATAGTGTAGGTTAGTCAGCTAGAAGCCTTTTTATAGGGAACCTAGCTCAAGGCCTGGTTCTAAAAGTTCCTTATTTTTAGACCTCTTTTTATCAAATTCTATTTCTAAAAGTTTCTTAATAGTTCCTTAATTTCACTACACAAGTAGTGCCATAAAAGTAGTACAGACCTAAGGAAGCATCAAAATTCTAAATTTTACCTTTAATTTTGGTTTGAACTAAAGAATAATAGCACAAATAAGGAAGGAAAGAAGTTTATAAATGTATCTATGCGAGTTGTGGCTGTAACTGAATGGAACCGGTTTCCTAATTCTTGATTATTTGCATTTGCAAAGAGTTTTAAAATTGAAAAGTTCCTTAGCTTTCTTTCCGCTAGTAGTATAAGTTCCTTAAATATTTTGGCCGTCTACAAGTAGATTCTTTATATAGCGGTTTCTTATCGAAAAAAGCGTATATTAGCTTTGCTTGATATTGGTAATATTCATTGATCAGCCATGAGCGCCATAGAGTATTCGTCAATAATTTACTAATTTAACTGCTGACAAATTCTCTGCAAACTAGTAGTATCACATAGGTAGTGTTTTGAGTCCCTGTGCAATTCACATAGGTAAATTTTTTCTCATGTTTGTAGTCCTCGTAGCCTTCAATCTGCAATAACTAGGATGCCTTGAGGAAATGGTCTATCTCATTTTAGGCATGCTTTGTATTTTTGTTCCTCAGGTGATGGTGGAGTTCACGTAACTGACTGTTCAACGTCTCAGACAATAGGGACGCTTCGAGGCCATACTGGAAATGTTATGGCAGTATATGCCGGAGGGGGCGATATTATTGCAACTGGCTCAACGGATAATACACTGCGCTTATGGGATCTTCGCTCTCATAGATGCATTGATGTTGTCTTGGTCGGTGACAGTTCCCCTGCTTCGGTCGCATTGAATGATAGCGGATCGTGCCTAGCTTCCGGTAATTTCATGAATTTTTACTTTGTGCAATAGCTTGCATCATTTAGTGATCGTACAGGTCCATAGATGACTGAACTAGATGGGGGTAGCATGTAGAGAGCTCATACGTTCTGGAAAGTTGAAGAGAAGTATCAAAACTTTGGTAGGTCAGGGTTAGTCAGGGAAAGTCAAGGAAGTAATTTGAACATGTTCTGCGATGAGTTTTCATAAGTTCGGTTTCTTCGAGTATGTTAATGTAAGCTACCAAAACTGATGCCCTATGTACTTGCTAATGTATCTTTCCTACTTTGCTCACAATTTGTGCTATGTCTAAGACCAAAATGATTCTTGTACTTCTGGTATGTTTTTAAAACTGTTATAATTATGATTTTTGCTTAGTAACTACTCACTAGGGTCAGGGAAAATTGCGTCTTTTGCTCCCTGGGTCAGTGAAAAAAGTATGATTTTTAATCAGAAAGTCTGGGAAAGTTAGGGAATAGTTTTCTTGAGAATGTGTATGAACCCTGAATGTAGAAGACCTAATGCAACAGTAGAAGAAACAAGACCACTCTTCCTCTTCACTACTGACGGACCTGTGAAGGTAGTATCTCAAGCAGTGATCAAGTACTCACTCATTACCAGCCAAGCTGCAAACGAGACCCAAGGGCTACACCGGGGAGATAGAGAGGGGATAAGAGCTGGAATTTCCCCTTTGACTCAAGAATGGTGGCCTATGACCTAGCAATGTTGACCTTGCTAACAGGCAGACCCGAAAAGTTCATTGTGTACAGGAATAATGTTACCCGTTTGTTATTCTGCTGCTCTATACATTCAGCTTCAAGCATCCTTTTCCTTACATTTATAGTCATTTTCAAGGTTTACTTCATTGTCGTTTGTAAAAGCTCAAATAACCTCTGTTGCTTCCGTAGCCTCTTTGTAATCTCTGCAATTGTGATGCATTCGCCATTTTGTTATTTGATATACCTTTGCGGTGTTCATCAATGTATTATTTTGTGCATCATCTGTTACTTACTTCTTACGCCTGTTTTGCTTAGGCCAAGAAGATGGCTGTATCTTGCTATACGACATATCAGCGGGGCGGACGCTACAGTCATTTAGATTACACCAAGAAGACTGCAGAAGCGTAAGGTTTTCTCCAGATTCAAAATACTTACTTACTGGTTCGTATGACGGTGATGTTTCATTGCTGCATACTGAAGGTGACTTAGAAGTCATTTTGCCTCAACATTACAAAGTAGCTGCTCATAAAGACAAGGTTATACAATGTCGCTGGCATCCAAATAGGTATTCATTTTTAAGCTCGAGTGCAGATAGGACAGCCATCATATGGAGCTCTGATGTTGATAGAAATCTTCTCTTCTCATGATTACTTTAAAAGTTGTTCTCTGCGGCATAATGACCTCAGCATTACAGCACTTTTGTTGACGTAATAGAGGGTACCTTTGGACTGGTTAATGCAAGTTGACCATTTACAATTTTACCATTGACTTTGTGAAATTCTATTGGACGAGGCAGAATTGACCATTCAAACTGATATAATTTTGGATGTTACATAACTCGACAACATTATACTAGGCTACATAAAAGGCAATTTACATTTTGCAGAGCGTAACAATTGTGAACTTGAAATTCCAGAATACTTTATAGCCACAGATTTGACTTCAGCCTGTTTTCAGCACTGTATTTCCAGTCTATGAATCGGAACTAAGTCGAAGTAGGATGGTTGGTTGTAGGCCATTTCTTAATTGCAAAGGCATCTTTTTCGTTGCGCCCTAACGAACCATATTAGGACATTTTTGAAGTTCCCTTTATTTAATCTACCACTGCACAGTATTTGAAACATTAAAAGCCACTGAATAGTATTTAGCTATTAGGTAATCGAGTTCTTTTAGTGCTTTGAAGTCGAAATTATGCTGGACGACCGAATTACAGACGATTCCTTGTAACGTTTGATGAGCCTTAAGTCTCCCGTTTAATTGAAGGCAACTGATGTGCTATTTTCTGACTGAATGTAACGTTGACTGATGAAAGGGTGACATAGATATGCAAAAAATTTGTGGCATGGAATGTAACTTACTAATAGTATCTAATGCTTAGGGGCCATTCACATATTGCGTCACTCAAAAGGGGTGGGAAACTTTTGATTTTTGTTACTAAGTTTGACAAAAGATGGATGGGTTGTTTGTAGAGTGGATGTCACATTTTGTAAACAACTCGGTATTTAGCAAATTTGGCTTTAAAATATTGAGTTTGGGCCTTTTTGGAAACAAATTTGCCTCCAGCTCTAAAAGTAATCTGAATATTCTAATTTGATGCCATTTTGGCCATTTTCACTTTGCATTTTCACCATTTTCAATAAAAAAAGACATAATAAACATGCTATTGCGAAAGCAAAAGTGTATCCTATAGAAATCCATAATGTGACGTCACACATTGGGAGGTGGGTGGGTAGTTTTGAATTTGTGACAAAGTGTGAGAAGGGGTGAATAGGTGTCTAGAAATGCCTAAATTAGTGTAACGTAATATGTGAATGGTCCCTTAGTGTTTGCTACGCACCTAGTGTCGACAATTTTGACTAGTGGATCAAGACAGATAACGATTTCACTGACTACCTTAATGAACTTAAACAGATTATTCTTGGATCAGCGCACTATAACATTAAAGAGTTTAAGTGATTCGACGTCTGACTGTGCACCCAATTAAACGCCTTGCTGAACTGAACTTCAAGGTTGTAGGCATTGTCTTTTGCTGAGAAAACTACCTAACTGATGAGCTGAATAATCACAATGCTTTATTAAGTGATAAACTGATCAGACGCGTGACTGATGACCATTACCAATAAAGTGACCGATGAAGTGATTTATCAGCTTATTGGTCGCCAGACTGACCACCTGACTGATCAAACTTACTGATCAAATGGTTGATCAAATGATTTATCAGCTGATTGGACCAGACAGGCAACCTGACTGATCATGACTGCTGATTAAAGGACTAATCAAGTGACTCGTCAGCTCATTTGTCACATGACTGAACGCCTGACTGTTCACCTTTTCTATTCCAACGACTGACCAGTTGATTAATTCCCCAAGACTGATCAACTGACTGGGTTCGCACATGTTCAGGGTTGCCACCACATTAGGGACTTCAGAGGAAATCAGAAAAGTTTTATGTTAAATCAAAGAAATTCAAGAGAAAAGGAAGGATGTTTCAAAAAATCAGGGAAGTTTTAATTTTTGTATTGTTTTTTCCAGAGCAACGACTTTCCACACTCAATCACACACCCAGTGAAGTGCGGCAATCGCCAAATTTTACTGTTGTGTTCTATGCAGTTACTATTAAGTGCACTTATGTGTTTTGTGAAGCCAAAAATTTGAATGGCCAAAAAAGGGTCAAGGCTGTCCCAAATCCTATATCTGTCCCAATAAATGATAAAATCCTAAATGAGGGCTATAAGAATAACAGTGAAAATTAGGGGGGAGTAAGTAACATTTCACTAAATATATCAGGGAAAATCAGGGAACTTTTTTGGCAGCTCTGCTGTTAATCATTTTGACTGATCAAACTTTCTGACTAACAGACTGACAGATTGATAATTCTCTAACCATCTGACTGACAATTAAGTATGTACACCTATCGATTTACTGATTACTCACCTAACTCAACATGTGTTTTATCAATAAGATGACAATCCAATCAGCCTTCTTGCTGACCATCATGGGCTAGCAGGAATTGTACACTTTCAATGTCATTGATGACAAACTGACTTACTATCTACCTAACTGACTATCTTTTTAATCAACTTACTGACCACCTGACTCACAAACTAGCTAACCAATGACCGCCTGACTTATCTACAGACTCACCACCTGATGTGTCAATGACTGATTACCTATCTACTTAACTTATCAACTGACTCATAAACTGCTTGACTGTATGACTCTACTACTGACTGATTATCTGATTTGTCAACTTGTGAGCCACCTTATGTATGACCTGGCTAGAGACCTAACTCGTCAACTGACTCATCAAATGGGCGACCACCTGAATCATCAACTGACTTGCCACTTACTGACTGAACATCTGACTCATCAATTGACTAACTACTTAACTCATCACTGACTTACTATTTGACTCATCACTTGATGCATCAACCGACTAAACACCTGACTCATTAAATGACTTACCATAGCCTCATCACTTGACTCATTACTTGACTCATTAATTGGCCGACCATCTGACCCATCTACTGATTTACTACTAGACTCATCAACTGACTGACCACCTGACTTATCAATTGACTGGACAACTGACTCACCAACTGGCTTATCACTTGACTTGTCAACCAACTGATCACCAGACTCATTAATTGACAGACCACACAACTGATGAACTGACTTACTACTTGACACATCACTTGACACATTAACTGGCTGATCATCTAACTCTTCAACTGGTTTACAATTTGACTTATCAACTGACCGACCTTCTGATCAGCTGATTCATCAATGCACTCATCAACTAACTGGCTACATAGATACACGCGACTCATCAATTGGCTGAACAACTGACTCACCAACTGGCTTACCGCTTGACACTTCAACTGACTGGTGAGCAGATTTATCAATTGGCAGACCGCCCAACTGATGAACTGACTTACTACTTAACACATTATTTGACACATTAACTGGCTGACCACCTGACTCTTCAACTGACTTTCCACTTGACTCATCAAATGATTTGCCATTTGACTCATCAACTGACCGACCACCTGACCAGCTGATTCATCAACTTACTCATCAACTAACTGGCCACCTGACTTATCAACTGACTGGATAACTGACTCACCAACTGGTGTAACACTTGACTCATCAATTGACTGATCACTAGACTCATCAATTGACAGACCACCTGACTCCAAAACTGACTTATTACTTGACTCATTAACTGGCTGACCACCTGGCTCTCCTGACTCATCAACTGACTTACAATTTGATTCATCAATTGACCAACTGCTTTACTCATCAACTGACTTTCCACTTGACTCATCAACAGACTGACCACTTGACCATCTGATTCATCAACTGACTCATCAACTGACTGGCCACCTGATTTGTCAACTGACTGGATAACTGACTCACCAACTGGCATATCACTTGACTCGTCAACTAACTGATCACCAGACTCATCAATTAACAGACCACTTGACTCGTAGAATGACTTATTGCTTGACTCATCACTTGACTCATTCACTGGCTGACCACCTGACTCATCAATTGACTGACTACCTGACTCATCAACTAACTTCCAACTTGACTCACCAACTGACTTACCATTTCGCTCATCAATTGACTAACTGCCTAACTCATCAACTGACTTTCCACTTGACTCATCAACCAACTTACCGTTTGACTCATCAATTGACTGACGACTTGACCTTCTGATTCATCAACTGACTCATCAACTGACTGGCCACCTGACCCACCAATTTACTGACCTCCAGAGTCATTAACTGACTTGCTACGTTACAAGTCAAGTGACTGTCTAGATGATTTACATTGTTTCTGAAAGCCTGATCTACAAGTCTGATTGCATATATTGACCAATCATCTAGCCTTCAATATTGATGTATTTCTGATCAAGTAACAGAAAATAATGGATACCTCGCAAATTCTTTTATTCCCTACCTGAATTACTGCATTGGCTTATTAGCTTAATGAATACCTGAACTAATAACTGACTGGCTGACCTACAAGCCAACTGACATGCGGGGTGAGTGGCCTACTTACAGATCACCTGACTTACTAGCTGATTAGTTAACTGTCTGAGTGATGTACCACCTGCCAAATTGACTTTACACTGACGGATATACTAACTGACTAACTGACTGAAGTATTTACTGACACACTGGCGTACTCAGTGACCAGCACTGACTGATACACTAGCTAACTATCTGGCTGACACACTTACAGAAGCACAACTCACTAACTGACTTGTGCATTTACTGACACAGTGACTTACTTATTGACTCACACTAACTGATGTATTGATTCGCTGATGGATTCATCTATTGATTGATTGATATATTTGTTTATTTATTGACTTACCCAACCACCTGGATATCCGTTTGACCGAGCAACTGACCAACCAACTGACTATTTATATGACTACTAGATTGTCTATCTAAGAGACAAAGGCTTCTATCTTAGTGATTGATCGTCTATCTAAGTGACGAAGTAGCTAACTTACTGATTCACTGAATGACTGATTGGTCAGCTGGATGACTTGCTGTCTGGCAGGGTCACGAAATGGTAGACTTACTGACTTCCTAAAACATCAACTGATAGACTGATTGACTCACTGATGTAATCAATGAGTTACTGACTTGGTATTGATTGACACCACTGACTCATTCAATTAATCACTCACTAACTCGCTCACTCACTAACTCGCTCACTCACTAACTCGCTCACTCACTCACTCACTCACTCACTCACTCACTCACTCACTCACTCATTCACGTAAACACTTACTCAAACACTCACTCAAACACCCACTCCAACACTCTTACTCAAGCACTCGCTTGCTCACCCAAAAACTCACTCACTCAAATTTACACTCATTTATTAACTCACTCATTCACCCATTCACTCACTCACTCATTGGTCCACTCACAGACTTTTTCACTGGCTTGATGAGTAACTTATTGACCAAAAAATGACTATTGGGCTCTCTACCAGACCAATTTATGGGATGGTTGACTTGGAAACTGAATAAATGACTGACAAACCAACTTGACAGACTGACTGACTAACTAACTAACCAACTGACTACCTGATGGACTGTCTGACTGACTGACAGACCAAATGAACTACTGACCAGCTTTTTGGCAAACTGACTTTCTAATGAGTAGCTGACTAGTTGACTAGCTGACTAGCCAACTGACGAAACTACTGACCCATTGACCAACTGGCTAGTTGGGTGACTTACAGCCCAATTTACTGATTTCCTGGCTGCATGATTGACCAACTCAAGGCATTCTGCCTGCTCTGTTGAAACTTTGCTGGGGTCAGCTAGGTAGCCCATTGATTCATGACTGTATTAGCTCAGTGGCTGATTTGGTATTCACCAGGGAGTCAGCCAATGTGAAATGATAGTAATATAGATCAAGCGATTCAGATGATGATGTATTGAGCGCAATCATATAAAATATTTTATTGATCAAACAGCAGTATGTTCAGTTAGTCTAGGATGATTTGATCGGCCAAGATATGTCCTTGAGAGTGAAGGAATATTATGAAAATCAAACTAAAAAGCGATTGATTTAGTGTTAAAGTAACAAGGGATACACCAAAAGCAGATTGCGTACGATTGTATGTCAACAGGATCCAAGAGAACATCTGATCCTAGATATTATCTACCCAGTCTAGCAGGTTGGTCCATCATCCAACTAATGATCAGATGAGATAAGCATATCAAGTAACAAAACAGTTTATGACCACCTCACTCGTTGACATTCTGGTCAGTTAGTTGAAAACCTGACTGAAGCGCTGAGTGAAGTGCAAGCGGTAGACGATTTGACTAGCAGAAAGACTATGTAGAAGACCAGGTCACTGAGCAGACTATTTTTATCATAAGTTGGCTTAAAGATAGACAGGTGGGCATAATAACAAGCAAGTAAACTGATTGGTGCACAGAGAGACAGCCAAGTAAGCAGACGAGCAGAGATAGAGACAGACAGACACAGAAAGACAGACAGACAGCCCAGTAGATACACATACAGAGAAGCAAGCATACAAACAGACAGACAAACATATAGACTAACTGCCAGGTAGACAGACAGACAGACAGACAGACAGACAGACAAACAGACAGACAAACAGACAGACAAACAGACAGACAGACAGACAGACAGACAGACGTACAGACTGTCCATTGTCCAACAAGATTCTTTTGCTGCCTGCAGGCACAGAATTTTCTGCCATCATAGGAATTAAAAATGACTCAATAGTTATAGCTGTTTTGAGCTGCCGGCAGACTGATGCAGCCTGCAGGCGACCGCTGTGGCACCAGTGTCTTTGTCGGACACTAAGACTAATGGCCAGGTAGACAGAGCTACAGAGAGGGGTAGACAAAAACACAGACTGACAGCTAAATAGACAAAGCTGCAGAGGGAGATAGACATACAGACTGATAGCCAGGTAGACAGACCAACAGAGAGATATAGACATATAGACTGACAGCCAAGTAGCTAGGAATATATTTATAGCTAGAGAGAGAGAGAGAGATACAGAGAAATAAACAGAAAAATAGACAGACAAAACCACAATTTTGCTAGCATACAGTTATGGCTAGTGAGTTTTACAGTTGCTCACATAGACTATACACTCGACATTTTGATAACACTGTTAGACATACAGATAAGAGCATTGATTGTTTCTGATGCATTAGTTCTTGAATTTTTCTTCTACTGTTTCAACAGTAAAGCTAACTGCACTTTTATAAATACCTGGTTGGCACTACTTTGTACGTTCTTTTATCAATCATCACGTACAGCTGACGGACCATCTTGGAGCACCACTGTCTTGCTGAATAGCACCATCACATACCGTACATTTTACTGACTGACAACTACTGACGACTGTGTACCAGCTACTCAACCGTACACCCAATCAATGGCCTACCTACCTACCTATCTACTTACAGACCTACATCCCTAATTTCCAACTGGCACATTTGCCCACCTACCAACTCACCAACTATTGACAATAGACCATATGTTTTATGATATATTACCATCTACAAGTGAAACCAATTGTACAAGTTAACCAATTGTTTATCAAACATTACTCCATTACATTAACACAACACTGGACTGCTTACTCGACTAAATCCGAACCCACTTTTGTCATCTCACAAGAGAACATATTACGCATGATTTCAAGTTAACTGACTGACCAACCCGACATATTTCTGGCCTATTGTTTCCATTACTGACAGTCTGCAAGTGCATGAAATTTGACGAAGAAAAGTCTCCAGCATGGTCACTTATATAATTAAGAAATCTTATGACATTTTTGACAAGCGAGCTCAACGTCCTACTGAACTGATGAATACGGCTATCTGCCTTGTATCATAATTCACTGACCATGGGTCACTTGTTTACGTATCTCATTGACTCGCCTCCCTGCAATGGCCATAGATAACAAGCCGACTGATTCACCTTCTTACTATAGGCATGCATAAGAGACTGACTCTTTTGCCTGCCTTTGATGGCCGTAAATGGAATACCGACTGATTCACCTACTTACGATGACCATACGCCAGTAGAATAGCGACATACTTACTCACTACATAATATTACGACAATAATAGCGACTGAATGAGATACTTCACTAACTCTTCTGCCCCTAACCAAATCTTGCAGTACAGATATCTAATTGTACAGCTAGATGATAAAGTACAAAACCGAATGAACGACTTATTACTAAAAGCTTGTCAACAACCCCACTACATATAACCGACCATGGTGAACTACACCAATAGGAAAGTATATTTGGTTGACTGAGTACACTGCATTACGAGGTCGTTAGGCATTAATGACTATTTGACGGTTAAACTTTTTAAATGCTCACTTTTATCTCAAGAAGATCTAACCAACAGAATTGCTTACCTTTTTTGGTGGAAGACACCAAATAACGAAAAGTTAATATAAATTGACTTGTTTTTATGACGCAAAAGCCTAAAATTAGCGATTTTGATGCTTTTTAGTTGAAAAACAAAAACCCCTTCCGAATATCCCTGCAGAAATTGTGACAAGCATGATCTTAGTATCTTACTAGAACTCACAGAATAGATGAAATAAATACAGATAGTGCCTAGGCTGTCCTGCAAGTCAGCTGACTGTTTTGACGGACCGACTGATCGACTGACTGCCAATGTGGAGCATCTGACCCGATAAAAGAGCTTCTACCGATACTTTCCTTTAATAACGAGCCAAAGTTTTCACTGTGCATCAATTGAAAATTCGAAACTCATTAGTGGGGTCTTGGTTAGATAGATAACCCTAGAGCACTTTGATGCTTGTAGTACTTATATTTTCAAGAGATAGAGTTACTGAGACATGGCCTTGTATACCAATTTACAAAAAGTTGTCAGAAGAGACTTAATGATTGACAAACAAACAGGACATAACGTGGATACGACTTGACTACAGTTGCTACAGTTAGTGTATTCGACAACTGTGAGTTATCAGATGAGACTTAGTGAATGACAAACAAACAGGACATGACTTCGTTGCGACTATCCAGCAATTGCTACAGTTAGGACATGACTTGGTTATGATTTGACTTCTATTCCTACAGTTAGTGTATCTGACAGGAGTGAGGTGAGAAAACCTATTTTTTAATGCCTCATCGTGATTTTTTTTGTTTATGTGAGAACATGCCCAGTAGAGCAATATTTAGGGGCAGTGGTAGGTGTGCTTCCTAGCACAATGTCTTCGGAAACCTGAGACTTTGTGGAAAACTCTCTAATGCCAGACAAGTAAAAGCAACTACATAAGCACATTTTGAAATTTTATGAGCAAGGAAAATTCTGGAAAGTTTTGCTCTAGCCCCTCCCCCGAAAGCATACCCCCCGCTGTACCCCTTATTGTATCCCCTCAAGCAAAACAGTGTAAGCAATAGAGAACATTAAGAGGAGTTTTTCATGTGTTTGAGCTTTAAGTATATTTATTGTAGTCGAACTCACATTACCTATTCACATTATAAATGATATTTTTCATTGAGTTGAAAAGTTTCCTTACATAGTAATTGTATGCAATTATCATTCTTTCAATGCAACTATTATCCTTTGAATTTTATTCCAATATTTTTGTAGTGATGTAGAATATAGTTCTAAATTGATCTGCTGTTTTTCTTATCATCTCTTCTATCTTCTATCTTTGACATCATTCATCAGAGGGAGCCAAATGTCAATATAAAGTTATAAGTAAGTGTTTCTTGTGCCCTCAAAGTACTACCCTAGTTGATCTTTAACCTAGATGAACTTTAACCCTCGTTATCTCTATGATATGACCTTTATTATGCTCAAAGTTCCCAGAAACGACTCTGATTTTAGACCTTTAAGCTAAGCTGTAGATTTAGAAATAGATAGGCCTGTAGAGAAGTTGTTGGACGAGCACATGAAAACGAAGCATGTCAATAGGTATGCTTCGCAGAGGTGGTTCAGCTCACAGAAGTAGAATTTTCTCAGCTACTTTATGAACTGAAGCATGATACCAGCATACACAATTCATTGAAACGGTGTTTTTGATAACGTTAATGCTATTAAGTTCAATTGTAAGTTTCTCCGTGAGGAATATTGTTTATAGGAGAAAAGCATTTGCCACAACTGTTAGACTTATCATTTGTTCGTGCTTTTAATCTCAAATAAAATATTTATCAAGTATTTTCCATG
The DNA here is from genome assembly GCA_018155075.1 of Cassiopea andromeda. NCBI lineage: Eukaryota > Metazoa > Cnidaria > Scyphozoa > Rhizostomeae > Cassiopeidae > Cassiopea > Cassiopea andromeda. The sequence goes on along the minus strand of WIPJ01027381.1, from coordinate 118,557 downwards.
GTATTGAATAGAATTATGTTACCTTTATGATATTTTCCCATTAAACTGGTATCATTAAGCGGTAATTGTTCCTTTTTCCACATGTTACAATGTTCCTTTGGTTTGGTTAGAGTTATGTAGAAGTGTTTTGTAAGCTCACTCGTGAGTTCTATTGCACTGCATATTTCAGTAATTTCGTTGGTTTTTTACTTTTTATAGTTATTCTGAAGTTCCCATAACTGCTCGACTTTTAAATGTAGCAACTCATACTCCCAACTGACCATATTTTTTGCCAGTGAAAATCAGGCGTAATTTAAAGCAGTGAATGGATGTGTTGGAAATGTAAGGGAGGTATCAGTGTGGTTTCAGTTCTCAATTTCCTTCATTAGCAATATTTTTTATCAAATTTTTAAGGTTTGTTTATTTTTTATACAAGCTCTTGATAATTATTCAAAGACAACTTGGTCATGAAAGGATAACAGGAAGAATGGATGCTTTAGATTTCTCTCAAAAGATGCTGACACCCCGTCACGCATAGATGTTCCGTACAAATATTTAGACGTTAGGTATTGGGGGGGTGGATTGAATTTCATAGTCATCACCCCCACTCCATGACCCTGATTTTGCCTAATACATTTGTTGCTTTCTGTGTCTGTGCTCGAGCCACGTACAGCGAGTATTGGGCTCTAAGTCTCGCTTCCTGTCATAGCCTCAGTCAACAATTTTCTAGAGCAAACGGGAGAAAAAGTCGTTATCCTCCTTTCGGCCTGCTTGACGTAGTACACATGTCATATGAAAGAGCCTTAGAACATTGCAGTGAACCCCGGTACGTCACTTGAATAATTGATAAAGAAGGATCATTCTATGGAATTTTTTAGCTAAAACAAGCAGTTTCAACCATTTAGTAAAGATTATCCGTAGAAGTAATTCAATATTTTCTCATCTTTAAGCATAGAAATACATGGTCTTCCGTACCTCAGAGATGTTGAATAACTTTTGTTGATCCATACATATAAACTAGGGGGTAGCAGTCCACACAGTTCTTACCCTAGCCCACCCAGGTACAATGTTACCTCTCCTCAGAGGATGTTCCTTCGGTTACTTTGTTTTCTTTGATTTTCTTAACGCATAAATTTTAGAGGAATTAAGGAAGAGCAGTATACACTTTTTTTATAAGAACAATTTTATGAGAACACGATACTGAAATTTGATGGAATATCAAGAACAAGGCTGAGGCTGAAGCACTGCCGTAAATTATATCTTTGGATAACGATGCGCAAGCTTTCCACCAATATTTGGACATGAAATTCCCTCGTCTTGTTAGCCTAAGGAAAGCTGACACCCTTGTCATCTTTGATTTGTGCTTGTAAACCTTCTTCAGCAAAATCATTAAGATGCAAAGGAGACCGTCTCGAATGTAAAATTTGGCTAATAGGCCCTCAATAAACCAAAACATTCAATGTTACATTTCTAAATTGCCTACACAATACTAAGTCAAGAAAAAATGAGAAAAAATTCAGCCTCAAAATTTCAGAAAATTAAGAACAGCCAGCCTGGACCTCAGTTTAACAGGTTCTTATAAAAGAGTGTAACTTTTGGAAAAGATTGGGGATCCTTTAAAGTACAGTTGTTCTTATCTCTCTTGCTTTCGCCATAATAAGAGGCAGAATTATCGAGTCATCTGGACATTTGAAATAACTTCTAATTTCTTTAGCGAATTTTAAAGAAATTTTCTGGACATGAGATGCCACATGCACTGTTTTATCCCAAGAAAGCCCAAATTATTGGAAAAACTAAGTGTTCTTCGATTGTTTTGATTTTTGAGCCAAAGATTATTCTTACAAGGTATAGATAATCTGATTCACCTGAGAAACAAATATAACATTCATTCACTGAAGCAGCTGCAAACTTTAAAGAAGTGTAACACAAAGTTAAAGCAAACGCAGCATTTCCTTGCTACCGCTTTCGTCACAAAATTACAAAAATTCGACGACATTTGCTTCAGCAGGTAGTATAATGGCGAAGACCGAACATTTTAGGGAGATAACGGCGTTATGTCTAGTTGTCCATCGACCACACCACTGAAAGCATTCACATTTTTTGTGCAATGCCCTACTTGATCAAACCAACGGAATGCGAACAAAATCACTGCTTTGAAATCTCGAGTAAATAAAATATCTAAGTCTTGATCGAGCTTAGGCAAAAATCTCTGCATTATCTTTAGGGCTTTGCAAAAGTCCAAAAAACGGGATCTTGCAGCATTAGCTCGTCCCGTTTCCAGGGATTCTTAATACAATGTAATGACAATTGTAGAAATAACCAGATGGGCGGGGGAAACTTCGGAAAAAGTATTGGCATTATGTAAAAGAAGGTCTAATGAATCATCAGACTATCTCGCAGGTAGAGCGCGAATAGTACAAAAGGATCTGCGGGGGGTAAATAATACAGAATGTAAATACTTCAACGGTAAACACATTGCACTACAGAACATTCAATTGCAGGATTTAACTCATGACCGCAATCAGAGAACTCTGCCGCAATGAAGGGCAATGACACTCAAACATTCACTACTCTACGCTTATCTCATGCCAAGAGTCTGCAAGATATAACGGAGTTAAAGAAATTGCGAGACACTGTTGGTAAAAATATACGAGAAGCTGGCCTTCTTGTTGATGAGCATGACTGGGATTTGACTGAGCACCGCGAGAATCTCAAAAGAACGCGTGAGAATTTTTCACGGTTTGAAAGAAGATTATCAAATGCAACATTGTCAAGTTTGGGAAACGTAAATATTGGAGGCAATCATTGGGATGGAAGTGTATATTCATATTCAAGCGGGGATGATAGTTGTTCTACAGCAGGTAGAAGAAGGTACAATAGGCCTTCATCAGTTATAATGAGGCCAAATATAGATTTCAATCACCAAAGGGGTTGTAAATTGCGACAACGGTATTCTAACTGCAGTAACAGCGACGTTCAAAGTTTGTCATCAGCTGGAAGTTATTCACCAAAAAGTCACAGAAGTCAGATATTAAAGCAAATTGTTGTGCCAATATATGAGGACAATTTCGACAGTGGAGTTAGTGTCCAAACCACCACCCCAATAATTACTGGGTCAAGGTCAACTCGGTCATGTTTAAATTATTGTCACGAAAAAGTTGACAGAAGAGCTAGTGACCATCATGATGTCAAGAAGTATAAAGGTGAGAAACTGTTGCAGTTAGAACTTTGAAGATAGGCCCGGGTAGGACTTACTCCCGCTTTCTTTTCCATAGCAACTTTTTGAAGTATCATCCACCATTTAAAAGACTCTCCACTACATGATAACTCATGGGATTTGTTTTGTTTTCCTGTTTGATTTCAAGTACTCTTTTCATTATATTTAAATAGTGCTCCTGACTTACTAAATTATTCAAAACAGTGACTAGAGTTCCTCAAGCGTACAGACCCACCCTCCTTTGTTAAAGTTTCTCTCAAGAGATAGAACAAAATTGAGTTCCTTTCTTTTCGCACAACAGAATTCTATAGAGGTTTTATTGCGATAACGGGACTATGGTTCTTCGTTCATCGTAGATGAGCTTCAGACGGTAAACAAGAAATTTTCAGCCCTACCCCGTTTTGTAGCGTTTCAGCAGCTGCTGCCTTATTTCCTAGGGACATACTTGTGCTCGAGTTGAGGAAGTGTTTGTATTTGCTAAAACCTGCTTAGTCTAATTCGCTTTAAGTCTGTATTTATGAAAATGTGTAGCCTTCCGAGGTTTTACATTTGGGTAGTCGCATTCTGTGGTGGGCCTATGTAGCAGTGACATCTGGGATACCGATACTCATTGCTTAAAATACGTGCAAATATGATTACTCATTAAGCTTTTCTGTCAAGGTTCCTACCGTTTTCTTTCCAAATACCTCAGAGGGAACCGCAGCTAGTATTTTCCTGTTTTGTGCATTTACGTACCACTTTGTCGTAACGTAGCACATCTTGGTTACCACTTCGTTGTACTGAATAACCAGAAATGAATGAATAGTTTAAGACTTCAATTCCATATCAGGATTGGAAAAATAATACATTTCTTAGGAATTTTGCTGTAGGGAAGCCTGTTTTGGTCATAAGAGGTCCAGAGAATCATGGAAAACGTGAAATATCACAGTATTTTATATGTTTGAGGTAGCTAATAGCAATGACTCTAGGCATTAAATCAAAACTGTTTATATGTGGAACTGTTTGTAAAGCGAGTGCTGTATGTGAGGGTGTAAGTTTAAAAGTTACTTTGGTATATCATAGAGGTTAACCCATTAAATGTTCGAGTAGGGTAGCGAATTGCCTTTCGGTAATCATTCTCAATGACGAGTCGGTTAAATTGGTTCGTTACCAGACTTCCATTTTATGTTTCTCAAATTATCTGCTTTGCTACAAAGATGGTCTACTACACAACTAAGATTGTATGTTTACGTCGAGGTTCATTCGCTACCAGACCACGACAGTGAGGATGTACTTTAGGAAGACGAATGTTTAAAGTAACTGACTTACTGACAAGAAGAAGGAGGGGTCTCGTAACGAACTTTTTAACTTGTTACTTCACTCAGATTGATTGTCAAGTCCTTCGAGATTTTCCGGTATCAACTGCTAATTTTTGAATAGTTGTTGCCTGCTATGAGTTTGTCATGTGGCCAGTAGTCTAACCAGAGATACTATATACTTTCCTTTGGGGGGGGGGGGCGTTTTGCAAACATTTGACTAAGAAAAAGGTAAAGGAAAACATAGTCAATGTGATGTTAAATTTCCTGCAGCATCATCAACTTTGTTGCTGTTTCATACACATGAGGGAGGGGCGTGAACCCTCACCCTCATCAGCGCATTATTGAGTTTAACGCATGAAAGCATTTCCTTATTTTGAAAAGTCATTTTCTTTTAGCCCCTATATACGGTTCTGACACCAGTAGCGCTGCATCATTTCCAAAAAGTCGAATGGTTACTGAAGTCAGCTATCAAAAAAGATCGAATAACAGTAACCCACTTCTTACGCAAACATGGAGAAGTACACCGAACCTTCTGCAAGACGAGCCCCAGATGCCTGCGCGGCCGAGGAACAGGTCTCTTTTTGATGCAAACAGTTGCCATTCTGCGCCATTTTCAAAACGAGATTTCGCTTCAGAATCTAGCCAATGGAGAAGTCTTCCCGATCTTGGCTCCAAGCTTCCGAAGTCGCAGAATGAAGAAACGAAGACGAAGAAAGCGAAAAAGAGGAAAAGCTTAGTCTATCTATTTCGGCGCATTACAAAATCCGGTGAATATGTCCTGCAAAACGATGCAAAGGATAAGAAAGACATAGCAAAATCTAAAATGAAAAGACCAGTCGATAAAGATGCCTGCATTAGCGAGCCATATTCAGCGTCTGCGCTTGGTAGGACAATTGAAGTAATCGAAGGGAAGCAATTGCTACATAGAGTTGAAATCAAATTGCCGAGGAACGGCCTATATGGGTTCTATATTCAGGAGGGATTTAAGAAATCAAAGAAAGGTGTGTTCATAGGATCATTCGTCAATTCACAAATGAAGAAACTGTTTGCTGGAGTAATCCAAGAAGGCGATGAAATAGTCGAGATAAATTCATTAAAAGTTGAATCGGTTAGGTTCGAGAAAATCTTGGATATTCTGCACGAGACAAAGTTATTAAATTTGCTTATTGCTCCTTATGTGGAAAGGAAAAATAGATAAATTTACCTTTACTTATATGGTGCTTCTATATATGGGGTGTAAAGTTTGGTTCCTTAATGTGTTGATTGAAGAGTGTAATTAACGTTTAATAACATGAGTAACAGGTTTTAAAATATACTTTTTTCGTTTTAATGTTTTTTACAATCCTTGAGTTTTGGCTAACTGTACAAACCTTTATCTTTCGAGTACTGTATCAGAAGTATGTTCGTTTTACGCTTCATGCTCCCAAAAAGCTTCCAATAGCACCTTGAAACTTTAACTACGCAGCAAAAACCTCCCTATGAACACTTCTTTCTTTAGTAAAGAAAATCTGTATACCTTCGAAATTCTATTAACGCCGCGGCGTCAGTACATATTTTCTTTTTATAAGAAGCCTTTAAAAGAACTTTTTGGCCACATTTTAGTTCTAAAAGGTTCTTAAAGATTTGGCGAACTATATTACTGTGGAAGTGTACGCAGAACGTGAATGTAGCCAACCATTTGTCCATTAACAAACAAAATGTGTCAGTACGAGTTAAATTTTAGGACAATGTAATATTCACATTGCTTTGGTACAGCTTTACGTTGGACCAGGTAACCATTTCAATATGCTAGTTGTCTAGAGTTTCTTGGCTCTCTCTTTGTAGTAATAAAAGTTTCTTAAATTTCAGGCTCTCTAGTACTAGGTTTCTTATAAAGTGCTTTCTTGTTAAAAAAACGTAAAGTTAAAGCTTTATAAGCTTGAAAAATTTTCTTGGATAAGTTCACTTCCAACTCCTAGAGTACCTTCCAAAATCTCATATGAAGATTTGTCTTCCCATGCATGAAGAACAATTGTCTAAAATTGTACAATCGGAAAGCCGTGGGAGATTTGGTAGTGATCTAAGCAATCTCACAACTTTGCATTTAAATTTTTTCCTGATTATGAAATCCTACGTTTAAGCAGCTTTCAAGATCTCGAAGAAATCTCCATTTAATCCGAATATCCTAACAATTTGCGGTTGACTCACGTCAAAGATGCTTAATCACAATGGAGGCATCGAAGATCATTAACACTATTTCTACTAGAAACAAGCCAAGCAAAATGTAAAATGAACCTTCGACGACCCATGAAATTGCAAGTATCTTCACAAGATAAAGCCTTGGCACGACACCCCCTTAAAATAACCAGACTCTTATGCAGCCATACCCACTTCACTGCAAGTTGTATTTTCTGTACAACGTGTGCAATAAGACGTTACCACAGCGTTATAAAGAGCCTCGATATGAAATATAACAGAATCATGTGTAGCTAGAGGTCCCGCACTCTACCTTAGCATTGCCGGCAATACCGGGGGGGCCATGCCCCCCCCACTTTTTTTGGGGCAAAATTTTTTCATGAAGATAATCATGGCAAACGCATTTGACAGTCTTGTACAGGCAAAAAAAGAGAAAATATTTGTCTGGGGGAGGCGAGGACAACTTTGAATATTTTTTCTAAATCCCTCCCTTATTTGGCTTCCATGCGACAAGAAAAACCTAAGTTGTCGATTGTTGATGGGCCTAAAACGACAGAGCAACGAGCAACTGTACCTGTAATAAAACCACTTACTTTCCCACTCTGAAATACTTAGTTGAAATGAAATGAGGTTTTCCAATTTCTGATTGGGCCTAAAAGTTTGTGCAATGCCTACGCTGAGAAAACGCTTTTTGAAAAACTTTGATAACTTACAGCCAGTGCAGCCATGATGATATTTAAGGAAGTTCCAAGTCAATGTTAGAGATGCCTCGTTTTCATATGGAAGTTGTGTTTACTGAAAAATCGCGCCAATTTTCAAATTTAAAGCGAGATAAATTGATAATGGCTCCATAAACCATGTGCACGACTTCACTGCCGACACAAGGCCTTGAAGGGTTAGTCTTTTCCAAATCAAAACTTTTTGAAGAATAAAAATAGTTATAAAGAAAAGAGAAACGTGATCATGTTTAAAGACAAAGAGAAGTGATGTTGAGATGAAACAGTCTAATATAAAATCATTTTTAAAGTCAAATGAAAGCTCTGCAACTGCAACAAGTCAAATTCAGCCCAGTACTACGGGATCTTCAAATGATGTAAATATTGTTAATGTAAATAATGACTTTGAGGAAGTAGATGCTATAAAAAGTGTAAATAGAAGTGACATTGTAGCTCCTGCAGAAAACTTTATTGCCCATTTTCGTCCCGAAAAATCGTTTGAGTTTCCTAAATCAAAGTTTGGAAATCGTAATGACAGAATAGACCTGTGGAAGTATAGATCTTGGTATTTGCAGAACAGAAGTCTCATCGTTTTACACGTTTTCTTGACAAGAAACACGTCTATGAAAAGCATGAGGCTGAAATAAGGCTAATTTGGAAACAAAAAGGGGAACAACAAGCATCAGAAATCAGAACAATCCACCGTAGCAAAAATGCACTACATCCTTTCCTACAGAAATTTCAAATATCTGTAATGACTATTTCGTTAATGTTGCAGATTGTCTATCAAAAGATATACCTAGAACGCCAAAATCTTCTCTAGATTACCTTAAAAATAAAAAGCTAATTCAATATTTCTGACTCCAGTTACTCACGTGGAAATTGAGGACATAATATCAAATCTTGACTCATCAAAGTCTATTGGTCCTTTCAGTATACCAATAAATCTATTAGAAGTCCTTAAGCGTCACATCTCTTATCCACTTGCAAAACTTCTCAATCAATCATTCGTTAAAGGAATTGTACCCTCTAAACTGAAAGTTGCAAAAATAATTCCTCTCTTCAAACAAGACAATTTGGAAATTGCATCCAGTTATAATCCTATCTCCCTATTACCAATATTTAGCAAATTATATGAGAAAGTAACGCATAAAAGACTATACTCCTTTGTTACATCAAGTAATATCATACATCCCCTACAATTTTGTTTTCTAGAGAATCACTCAGTTGATCATTCATGGATAAGTATAACCGAAGCCATGCGAAATACGTTGGATAATAAAGAATATGTTGATCTTCAAGAAGCCTTTGATTCAGTCAATCATAATATCTTACTCTCTAAACTAGAACATTATGATATAAGAGGGAAAGTTCTCCTGTGGTTTGCATCATATTTATCTGACAGATATCAATAAATCTCTGTAAATGGTAGAGGTTCTAACCTCATGAAGATTGCTTATGGTGTTCCCCAAGGTTGAGCGGGGGTGAGTGGCCAAGTGGTCCAGCCAGTTCCATTAGCTTCACTGAAGTTAACCATGGCTGTGTACGGTCAGACACTGGATGAGCGACTCCCAGATGAACGACCAAAACAGCTCACTCCGCCGTTCTTCCGAAGGGACGTTAAACTAGGGGTCCCATGCCTGGATGCGGCATGCATAGTAGGCCTAAATTAGCTGAAAAAGCTAGGTATAACAGCCTACTCAAAATAAAGTAAACAACAACAAAGGTTCAGTATTCGGACCTCTACTTTTTCTTCTCTTTATTAACGATTTATCAAGTGTTTCAAAAAAACTAAAGTTCTACCTTTTTGCAGATGATACTAATATTTATTACAAAACTGACACTCCCGAAAAGCTTGCTAAAAAGGTAAACACTGAACTCAAGTATGTAAAGCTATGGCTTGATGCAAATAAGTTATCACTAAATACCAATAAAACTAATTATGTGATTTTCCACTCTCCTGGTGCTGCACTACCTGTTAACGCAGTAATAAAAATTGATAACAGGTTTCTCTCTAGAGTCCACTCTATATATTCCAATATATTAAATTTCTTGGCCTTTTACTAGACGAAAACCTTAGCTGGAGTATCATCTTTCCCAACTGTCAAAGAAGTTGTCTAGGACTTATGGAATTCTCCTTAAAATCAGAAACTATCTTTCTGCTAACATCTTGAGGTGCATATATAACTCTTTGTCTATGTCATTCCTTCAGTATGGTATTGCTTTTTGGGGTCAAACCTTTAGTTCCTATATAGAACCACTATTTAAGTTACAAACGAAAGCTATCAGGACCATATCACATCAGACAGCTCTCTCTCACACTCCGTGCTTTTATTTAAAAGTTTACAATTGCTTAGAGTATCAGATGTTTTCTTTTGTTTATGATTCAATGACAATGTTGGCACCAAGTTGTTTTCATGGCTATTTCTCTCTAATTTCCACAGTACACAATCATACAACGAGACAGTCTTGCCGTAATGATTTTTATCTGATCCGCAAAAATACTCCGGTATGGTCTGGGCTCCATTTGGTATCTGGGGGCCAAGCTATGGAATGAACTTCCTAGGGAAATTAGAACTTCATCAAGGTTTATATTTAAAAAAGCATTACAAAAATACCTACTAGAAATCATGTGAAACTCTTTGCGAGCAAACATTTCAAGGATACAATTTTAACCTCTGTTAAGCTTATGCGGATGCAATTTAGAAAAACAGGTAAGTGGGGCTCTCTTCTCGTTTTCTCGCTAGTTAACCTACTTAGAGAGTTCCTCCTTAGAATTCAGCCAGCTTAAATTAGACTTTTTATTTTATCTTTGTTTCTTCCTATAATATTGAACTGTTGTATTGTAATTAAGTAAAGTTTGTTTGTTGTTGTTGTTGTTATGTAATGATGTTGAATTAGTTAGGTAGCAGTAGTTGAATTTGAAATTGAAATTGAAATTGAAATGACATCGGTAATTACGAACTGATCATGAAGTCATTTTCTGGTTCTGTTCTTTCTTGTTGCTACTGTCAGTTCAGCATCCCAGCTCTGCTTTGTAGCTACATCAACTTTACGACTCACCATTGTGCGAATGTCTCCTCTATTATTCTTCCACATCAAGAAGGGTCCAATACTCGACTTCAGCTTGGAAGAGTTGTGGACAGACTTGGCAAAATCACGCCAATAGTCGCCACGTGCAGGTTGCTCATCGATCCATTTCTGATCTATTTGCCTCCTGAAAATACGTGAAAAGATGATGTTGGCAATGCACTCATACTTTTCCATCTAGACGTTATATTTAGGGAGATACTTGGGTCTCGTCTCTACTTAATTCCTATCCATAAATTATAACATAGAGGAGAGCGTGAGTTCTCTCGTAGTGATATAAATAATCTCTAAAAAAGGCTATTTAAAACTTACGACCTTTGCTCTTTAACACAGCAACTATCCCGAGGGTCGCTTTCATCTACTTGAGTTACTTCTACTTCTTCGACGACAACTAACCTTACGATAAAACTAAACTAATTTATAATACTCAACACAAAGAATGGTGCAATATAGAAAAATATCAAATAATAACGTTTAGTCCATAAATTGCTCAATAGACAATGTCTTAGGTCTCTGCACAGTCATGGTGCAATGTTCCTTCTTCAGTTCGCTGATGACGAATTCCGGTGATGTGGAGGAGCCATGTTATACAACAGAAGCGAAACATTTTAGACATATTTCACTACAAAGTCTGATGATTTTCAACTTCGTGACCTTTGTTACTATCACATACAGGCACACAACTAGGAGCTTTCAAGAGCTGGGGTTATTGGAGGAAATAGTTTAGCCTTGAAACAGGTTACATTATTCCATTACTAGCTACAACAATCTAATGTAAATGTCTTTTAACCTCTATAGATTTTGTACAATCTTCAAACTGAAAGTTCCTTAGGTGTTTTTTCCATTGGTAGTATTAATTTTTACATGTAGGTTCCTTATAAAGTCGTTCCTCACACAAAGTGTGTAGTAGCAGAACAGAAGTTGTACTTGCAAGTCTCAGCAAATGATATAGTAAAAACCAGTACATTAGAGCCTTCACTAACAACCTACAGCCTGAAATTATATATTTTAATTTCAAATGATTGGAACTTTTTCCATCCAGATGTTTTTACAAGGTTCTTATTAATGGCTCATTTCATTTCCACAATGAAATCAGCTCAGCCTGCAGGGAGGTCGTTATGGGGGTGCGTGGGGTGTGGAGCCCCCTGGTCTCACAGGCTGTCAGCAAATATCTAAAATATTGGCTTTTCTTGGCAAATTTAGGAATATCTGTTGTATAAAAGAATCGTCAATGTTTATACCTATTTTGCTGACAATGCTTTACAATACTGTACAATACATTTCATGCCAGATTTGCCGAATACTTTGGCGACAATAAAATACATACAGTAGAATAAACAGTACATTCATTCTCATACGAAAATTTTTTCTACAGGGTCTTCTTAGTTAGGGGCTATATAAGGTGAAATCCTCTAATGATAGGCACACCTTCACATTTTTAAGCACAGGAACTAAAAGATATTCGCTTTTAAATTAAAACTTCTTGTAATTAACTATATTTCAATGCTAAACTTCCAACCACCCTTCATTCTAGCAATTTTTTAGATCCTAAATTAAGAGCCGACCCCCCTGAGAGCATCATTATATACCAACATGAGCCGTGTAATTGCAAACTTCTATTTTGTTGAGTGGGAGTTTTTACTGAATCTGATTAGATCGGTCCTCTTCTCAAAACATATCCCGGACCTTTCATTTCTTGCCACGCCACTCTCGAGTGTACAGCCAATACCGTAATCACACGAATAAGCGCCGACGCTAATTTTCTCTTAGCACTTCAAAATGCGGGGCTTGTTCATTGGCGGTGTGTGTTACAGGGCGGCACTTATTTTCAAAGAAAAGAAATAAAATGATTTTTAAGAACACAATATACCTTCTCAATGAACCAGAACAGAATAAAATGAAAACACAGGACAGTCACTTTGAACTGTAGCACATTGTAGAGAGCGTTAGCATTTGCCGAAGCTTATGAAGTAATAGAGTAGACATTTAATGACTTATTTGTTTGTTTTGTATGCTTTCCACGTCATGTTAAACATAGCCAACACCATTGATAGAGCGATAGCCTTAGCCTCAGTTTTGTTGCAGCGCTTATTTCGAAATCCAACCAAAAGTCCCGTGCTTATTCGAGTAATTACGGTATCTAGTCCAACTCTATTTACTTCGGCGCCAGGGCCGTGGCTAGAGATGGAAGGGTGGGGGGG
>WIPJ01027381.1:78931-90487 GCA_018155075.1 Cassiopea andromeda | reverse complement strand
TATATATATATATATATATATATATATATATATATATATATATATATATATATATATATATATATATATATCCCCCATTGGAAGAAGTAAACAAGGCATTCTATCCAACTAGGGTCTTGGGGGGAATATAAAACATGCTTTAAAACAACAATCATTCATATATATCATTTATTTTTGGAAGAATAATTATTCAACATTAAATATTCTCAACCGCATTTGGGATTACTAGAATGAGGGAAAATTACTGGAATGGGGTGTATTAGGAGTTCAATAATACTAGGACTATGAAAAACATATGTACAGAGTAGCTGTACAAGTATATACAAGATAATCAGACTGTCCTTTCATTATTCTACGCTTACCGTCAAAGAGCATAACACTTACCAAAGGAACAAGTCTTTAAAAAGTCCCTACTCTTTGGCACCAAATAGCAGGGGGCCCCCGATTGCATATTTTGGAATTTTTTACCAAACAATTTCTGAGAAAATCCAAGCCCACAATTTACTAACCTAAAGATTTCAAAGTTTTTAAAACGAAAAGTGAGTAAAATACATTGGCTTCGTGAACTCACTTCAACATTAACAAGTGAGGAAATGAAAACAAACCATATACCTCATACTTGTACAATGTTAACAACTAATTACAATAATTTTGAAATGTTTGGCTCGCCATACTGTCTATTAAACACTAACCCCCATCTATTAACAACCCAACCCCAATAAATACTTTTTTGCAAAAATGCTTACTCCCCTCCATATCATAACCCCCTTCTATCTGGTGGCAAAGAGTATATTAAAATATGACTAATGAGATGTTAAATTAAAGTAACTTCGTACCACAATGACAAAAATCAATAGAAACAAACGAATTATGTCATGAAAATAATATCTGAGAGCCTGATTATACGAGCAGGGCTGGCTCTGCTAACAAGGGTAGGCATAAAGTGCCTCCCCTTTTCAACCCACATAGTTGTCATATTTTGCTTGTGAGGGTGCTCCTGAATGCATGCTTCTCCCTTCCACTTTTAACAGGGCTTGTACAAACTATGTTTATATTTCCAAAACTCTTCCAAAGTTAAATTAGCAAATTTCCAAAACCATGAAACATTTTCGTTTGCATTTTGAAACCCCATAAGGATAGAAAAATATTTCTCAATGTTATCTTGCATGAGTTTTTTGTACACTATGTTTCATATCATAAATAGTCAAATGAACAAACATAACAAATACGGTGTTTCATGCGACACTACGTTATATCAAGTCTAGGATATTTTAGAATTTCTCCCAACAAAAATCCAAAACTATTCCATAACCTTTTCAAAAAACCTTTCTTTTCAAACTTTTTAGGTCCTGGAAAATGGTATTATCAATTTCCATAACTTTCCAAAACCCGTAAGAAACTTGTTTCAACGCTTCCTAAGTCCCTGGGTGCTGTCTCCTGTTCAACTGGACACGTGTATTATATTGACATTCCAACTACATGGTTACAGGGCCAGCCCTTGTAGTTGGCATCCTTGTTACCCAAAGCAGGGCTGCAGGCAGGGATCACTGCAATATTTTTCCATTCACTTTACGCAGAGCACTATCAATTACATTTTCGATCAAGAATCTGCCTGCAATTTGCCAACCCAACTACTCCTCTCCTTCCTAGAGCTCTTCCCTATTTGAATGCGACTCCCCCAACTTTCAACGATGCAATAATGTCGCTTTGTTGTACCACGAAAGGATTTAACTATCGCTTAACTGCAAAATTCATGGCTCAAAGATGTTTGTTCTACGCAAAAAAGAAAACAGAGAAACCTACGTATAGTTGGCTTTTTACAGTCTCGTCATACTGACGAGAATCTATTTTCGTGCCGAAATGACTTCTCAGCCCTGGGCGCAGCATTTCATATAATTGCAAGCAAAGATCTTCCTCACGTACCAGAATCAGCCCTCACAATAAGGCCAGCCCTGCTCATATCATCATGCCTTGAATCTATCAACAGTTTCTAAATTGGACCTAAAAACTCTGCGTTTTGCGTCACACTAAACACTATCAGGGTCCATTCTATCATTTTGCTCACCGCGTTTATCTTTTGGCAGTTTCTGTTCAGAAGGTCCATTCATAGGCCTATTCTGGGCAACTGTGCCATTTCGCCCGGTGTATTTATTACGTAATTGAGTCAGTGCCGACACCAGGCGCCTATTGGCAGAGTCCAGCGATTTAATTCGTTTCTCCTGCACCTCGATTATTCTTTGTTTGGCCTCAACAACTTCTTGCATGTCGCTTTGCTCCTTTCCCAATTCCCCTTCGACTTTCATTAGCCTTGTGATAATGCTTTTCATTTGCTCGTTTTGTTCTTTCTTTTGTTTCTTTAGTTTCATTTCGGCTTCTGAGAGTTTCTTTTTATACGAGGCAGCACTCTGTCCATAACTAAGTGAAACTTTCGTTAATTCTTCGTCTTTCCGGCGCAGTTTAACCTGAGATTGGCTCAGCTGCCGCTTCAACTCCGCAATTTCGAGTTCATACTGAAGAAATTGGAAATGTTGAATTAGTAGAAGTAAAATTGCGCATTAAACCAAAGCTAGGTGGTACAACAATTCATTTTTATCTTAGTTAATAATATCCAGTTGGATCCTGCCTTTTACGAAAATAGGATAAAAACTTAATCAATGTACTTAAAAACAAAGAAGAGATCCTCTCACTGTGAGAATATTCAATAGATGAAAAAAGAATTCATTCTCGAATGGCGCGATGAAAGAACCTTTATTAGACATGTATTAACGATATTTAAAGCCAAGAAACTCGAATGAAGAAAACTACTCATTAAATGAAAATTCTGCAAGAAAGTCAGGTCAATAATTGACAAAGATATCAAATGAAACAGAATTTTTCAATAAATTGGATTACTTACATACAAATCAAAAAATTAATTTGCAGCAGTTTAATCCTTAATAAAATTTCATGGGCTAGAGAAACTTCGACATAATTTTAGAAGCTAGGAAAATGGACTGATAAACGTAATTTCTACGGCTGTACATCCGATCAATATCCTTTCTCGAATAAATTTACAGTAAGTTTACAGAACATACCTCCTCGGGTGTTTTGAAATTGCTGGTTGATTCGTCGTCTCCGTTTGGGATAGTCCTGTCTTTATCTGATTGCATGCCCTGCCTTTCTTCTGCTCGGTTCGAGCTTGTCCTAAAAACAAGAAAAGAGAGCTTTTAAAGTCTCACCCACTGAGAAAACGGGGGTAAATTTCAAAAACAGTGTAATGAGTAACACGTAACTTAGCTTTCATATGGAATACATATAAACTTGAAAGTAAGTAATGGTATTTTACATAATCCTATGACTATCCTATGAGATTAACTAGTTAGTCATTCTAAACATTCAACGAAAAAACTTGCAAATTGAATTAGCCCTTTACGAGTAAAATCACGGGAAAATACCAGACAATTTTGTCTACGTCATGATGCTAAAACGCCTTTCAGTTCTCCTACAATTCAAGTTTCAAACGATGTTTGCTTCTAATGTCCTAATTCTGCCGAGAGGATGCCAGCGGTAAACAGAGATCAAATGCCGTGTACAAATGCGCACATACCCCCTGAGTTGAATTCACAAAAACGATATGAAATCGCCTTTAATTGCAATGAATTATTTAGGAAGATTTGTGTCAAGTACACAGGAAAGCTTTGTCATTGAAATTGATAACTGGACAGAATGAAGAGCAAAATAATAAAACAGCTGAGCCTTCCTCAATCAAATTCTGAAATTTATTGTAAAACATCTCAGCAAATGCTCAACCCGACAACAGGTACTGGCTATAGAATTTTAAATGCCGTATTTCTTTATTTTAACGCCGCAATCTAATAAACGACTGCCAGCCTTCAATATACTCCGCATATACGGAAAAAGTAAATGAATAATCGCCGCTCAACTCTCTGCAGTTTACCTTTCTTTCAGAAAAAAATTAAACCACTTTGAAGCCTTAGCTACAACACAAATTGCACCTTTTTAACAGTTTTCCCATCCAGTGAACGGCGCACTAAAAACTTAGAAATTTTGTAAGCGCCACGGCGTTAAAAAGAGGAAATACGGGGGGAACGTTGTTGCATTGTTTACGTGCTGTAAAGAGGTAATCTGTGGCACTAAAAAGATGGATCTACCAACATTTGTCTGCATTTGAAATGAAATTACACCACAATGCTTTGAAGTGAATTTTGGTTGCATATGAAATATTTCACCACCTCACTGTTGAGTCGTAAAATGCGCACCGTTTACTTCTTGATGGTATTCACAAAAGTAACTTAATACCAATTTAAACCAACTAATGCAATACAAGAAAAACCAAATAACTATACTAAAAGTATCATGTACCAAAATAACAAGTTAGCGGCAGATTCTGCAGATGCATTCTTTTCCAGACCAATTTTCTATCTTATTTTGAATGCAAGAAGAGTTGATTCATTTTGAAACTGTCATCTACGGCATTCCAGCGGAAACTCCCCCTAAAAGACATTGATTCCAGTCCGAAGGTTGCATTTCCTATTCCTATTGTTGTCCTGAATTTCAGAACATGAAAATTACTGCAGAAACAAAATTCTACTACAAAAAGAGTCATTCAAGAGAAACGCGACCCCCTTTATAACAGAAAAAGTACTTCCGAAAAGGACCGTCTCTTTGCAAGTTTCGCATACGTCATTGTGAAAGTGCAAACGGATTGGAGCACAAAAAGAGCCAGCCTATGATTCCTTTGTTAGCTTTATTAAATCACGCGCCAAATACCGAAGAAAACTGGATTTTTGTGATGGAGTACACATTCCTCCTCCATTTTAATTACCTCCGGAACCATTTGGAACCGTTTCGCGCTTACACAAGAGGTAGGTTCCAAATTGAACCGTTAAATTTTCTCTAGTGTAAACATGGGTCTAAGTATCGAAAAGATTTCGTATCTACGAACTCATTCGATTCTTAGTCGGGGAAAAGTTTTTGTAAGCATGTTCAAAATAAAATTAATTCAAATGAATGTCCACTTACTTTGGCCGATCGTCGCAAAAAGTGCCGAGTTGCAGCTGCGCACGACGACGAAGTTTCGTACTCCCAACACAATTATGATAGTTGTGACTACCAGCGTTGTCCGGCTCTTCCGATGACGTATAGCTGCAAGTTTCAATAGAACCAAGTGACCCTCTTTCATGGTCTGAACAGATCGAAGAGTATCCGGATAGCAACGAATCCGAATGCGGCTTCTGTTCATTATCGTCGCCATTGTCTATGCCTTCTTCGTTTGTATAAACTATAGTTACAGATGCAGTTGGTAACGGCGAACTATCAACGTGAGATGCAGTATCATCTGGGTGCTTAGTAGAGTTTATGCCATTCGAGTTCAAATCTTGAAACGACGACGAGTAATTTCCTGAGCGAGTTAAAGAATCACTGTCCGATGATTTACTTGACCAAGTGTTATAGCTGATAGGGATAGCAGGGTGTTGTGTGTTAGATAGTTTAAGTAATGGTTGGCTATTTACAGTATCTTGACTCAACGCAAGATCAGAGTTTGAATAAGGTTTCATAGTTCCCCGTTCCGAGCTTTCCCGATCAAATTCGGCTTCGTCATTATCACCGAAACCGAATTTGAAGCTTCGGTTTCCTAATGGCGTCATTGGCTCTGTGGCGGGCGAAAAGTATAGAGGTTGGTCGGGCTGATGTGTTATGTCATTCCACGTGACTGACTCGTGTATGATGTCTGGGAGTCGTCTAATAGTTTTATCGCCATCAATTATCGAATCCGACAACATGCTGGACGATGCCGACTTTCCATTCGATGAAATATTGTGGGTCGTATTCTTTGATGAAATGAATCGAACTGAATCATCTGCACTGAATCGAAGATGTGAACTTGAATTTGAACCGACTAAATCTGGCGGATCTGAGAAGGTTTTCTGTTTTAAATTTGGTTTGGTAAGTGATAAATTTTTCGGTCTACCTCCTGAGTCGAAAGACCGAGAAACAGAGAGATTATTCATCCTCTCATCTCTTGAACTACGACCGTGGAATGATGAGCTCCGAATAAAATTTGACTGATCAACAGATAAGCTGGGATCTTGGCTGGTCTTTCCAGGTCTACTGCTAGACCAAAATCGTAATTTGTGCTCCGCAGCACGCCCTTTTGTCCTACTTGTCGAAGATGACTTTGATTTTAACGACGTGTGAGTTATCAAAGAACAACCAGAAACATAATCTTGGGCACTGCTCAACGTAGAATCTTGATACAAATTTAAGTTCACACTAGTCTTCGTTTTGTTTGCCATACCACGAAATTTCCTGTATTCCGTATCTCTTGGCATGCTGTAAGAGCGAGTCATGGGTGCTAGCTTTTCCGTTTGTAGGCCGTTCAAGCTTTGACTTTTGGGGTGGAATGCCTGATAGGAAAACTGAGTCAGGGATTCCAGTGTCTCACGGAGTGGGTGAAGTTTTGCTTGAGATTCCTGAAATTGGAAAAAGTTAACTAATTTTTAAAATTGCAAACCTCTACTTATATCAGTGTCTTTATTACAGCTAGGGGCTTAACTAGTCTTTCACAACTGAGACTGTCTAAAAACCAACACAGAATCCTAAAAATGTAACTACGGTCTGCAAAATATCGTTATACAGCTGCTTCATCAGTTAAAACAAAGCTTCGGAGAACTTTGACAATATCTCTTTCAAACGATAAAGAGTAGGAATCTTAGCAGCCCACTTTGAGAAGAAAATGTCAGATCTTCGATAAAACTGAATTAATGAAAAGTTAATACACGCCTACTAGAAGAAAGTTATATCAAATGAGAGGGGAAGTTCTTTAAGTTACATAAACAGTGACACTACATACCTTGCTTAACATTGGCAATTGTTCCGCTAGGAGTTTTGCAAGAACAGCTAACTCCCGGCCAATGTCAATATATCCATCGACACTGCCTTGGCCAGAATGCTTTGGTTTACTCTAAAAATAAATTTGATCTTCACTAAACGGTGGTGACTATGGTATAATTACAACAAGCTAAGCGAATAGCGCACTACACGGCGTTTTATTTGAAACAAATCTCTAAGAAACATGAGGTTGAAATTAAGAAAAATTAAGAAGCGTTTAATTCAGGCCGAACATAAAATGTTAACATGAAACAACTGCTTCTACAAGAAAATTTTGATCAAACTGGATTTTGATCAAACAATATTTATTAAAAACTTCACAAAATACGAAAATTTCTTGTATCACAGCTACCTATGCCGTCATTTTTGCAAGTTTAAGAATCTAAGAAACAGTTAAGAAACATATGAGGCTGGGTGTGACAAAACATTGTGCAAAACCCAGGCAGCAGGCAGGAAGTTTTTTTAAGTGTGAATACTTAGCGAAGGATATGTGCTGCAACTATGATATATGAGCGAGTAATTTAATGGTTGCAGTAGACATTGTATGTGTTGAATATCATTCATTCGAGTCAAAAGAACTGACAACAATCCCTTGGGTAAAAGAAGAGCATATAATAATTTCCGTTGAGATATGCATCCATCAAGAAATAAATTACAAGAGGCCAACCCTTTTGAATTAAAGTCACAGTATGACAAAAATAAAAAGTAAAAACATCATACTTACAGATATAAGATCCAAAAAGTTTTTCATGTTTGGTAACTCTCTTTCAACGAATTCGTTTAGACTCTCCATATATTCCTCTTTACCGCCGAACCTGCAAACAGAGGAGTGAAGGCAGTTGACAGTTAATAATCTATAACAAACCGAAACGAATTTCAATCACTCTTGCCATATTGACTAAATCTATGTTGATTATTTTACTTGGCCAAATAAGTGTTAAAATATTATTGACTACTTAACCATATGAGGTGTATATTGCATTAAAGCAAAAAGAAACTGATGGTGATATTAGATATTTAACAAAGCAAAACTACCTTGTAAAATTGGCAAGGTTTTGAAGAGCCTTCGCTATCAATGTCAAACATCGACCAGTTTTCTCATCCGGATACTCTGAAATGTAACGAGTGAATTGCTAATAATGTAAAGAAAAAAAAACGAAAGACTTCACAAATAAATGGAGGGAAGAATAACTAATAAAATTAAGGACCAACATTAGAAATAATTTTTATCAATTGGGAGTAATTATTGAAAGATATATGTGGAATATTTACCTCTCGTAAGATGGAACAAACTCGGTGACAGAATTGCCGGGCACAAAAATCTAAGGAATACTGATCCACTGAAATCATAATAAAAAGCCGTCAAAAACATATTTTAGAAGTAAAATTCCTGAAAAATTCTTTGTAATCTGCAGAAATAATTTAAAACAATAAGACATTAATTTCTACGAAATCAATGACAGGCATATATAAATAAACGAAACAAATGATTACCAATGATTTATACATGGAAGACAATGACATCAAGTTATGCAAAAAATACCTGATGAGCTTAATGCTAACATCTTTTTTCACTGCCTCGCAACGCTTTTTTATCACATGCAATGCTTCTTGTAACTCACTGCATTCAATAATATTGCATTCAATATTGCATTCAATATTGCATTGAATAATATTGCATTTAACAAAATTGCATTAATGACTATTGCATTCAATAACAATGTATTTAAGAATATCGCATTCAAGGCCATTCTATTTTAGAATATTCCACTAATAAATATCGTATTCGAGAATAATTCATTTAGGGTATATATCAAAAATCAAGTGTTCAAGCTTAAGATACTTTATTTAACATAAATAGACCGATAAGTACGAAACAATGAAATTAAATCAGAGTGCAGTTAAGCCTGATTTTCATATATCGTTATTCACCGGCGATCACCGCCGATGCGGTTTCCCGACCATCGGGGGTTGTCCCCGATTGCTTATGGCAAATGAAAACCGCACTATCGGCGACCATCAGGGATCATACCCGATGGTTCCCGACGAACAATAGAACGATAAACAATAGATTGAAAGATTTGCTGTTGGTGATCATGTTTCTTGTCACGTTGGGAGAGAGAATTGGAGTGCATGAACCAAGTAGATGATGCCCTCTGGCCTGAGATTACAAAAATCTAACGAAGAAAACGAAAATAGCACTCTTATTATGACAAATTCTAAACGAGTGTAATGCCTGCCCTTCAATTTCACTTCACGCACCCAAAATAGCTTCTTTGCTGCATTTCTTGTGTTGGAAAATACGCTGTGTATTCCTCCAAAGTAAAATTATGGATAAGATATGCGTTTTCACCTCTAATTCTCTCAAAGGAACGCTCTACACATGCAATGGACCTTCCCGTTCCACTCTTAGGGCTTTGGCGCCATTACATGCTCTTTGTTCATCGGGGATAGTCATCGATCACCGGGGATGATTCCCGATCAACAAGAAGTTCTATATCGGCGATGATCGCCGATGAATTACGATATCTGAAAACCAGGCTTTAAGCTGTTTAAAGAATTTGTACAAAAATTCCATTGACTCAAATCCCAAAGGATAATGATCATTGTCAACAATTATAAATGCAACACAATTCTATTCTTTTAATAACTCTAAAACAAAACTATTTAACACTTTACGCACACAATGAACAAATCAATTTCCTCATACGGTTATATTTCTGTTGTATAATTACTGATATTGTTTTCAACAGAGTTTCCACTGCTATTTCAAGACAAAATTCCCTGATTTTCCCTGATACTTTCATGAAATGCTATTCATTTCCCCCTGATTTTCCCTGATACCCTTATCATTTCTTTCGACAAATGTGGGGTTTGGGAGAGCCTTGAACCTATTTTTGGCAGTTCAAATTTTTGGTTCCTTAAAATGTGGAACTGCACTTCAATATGAATGCACAGAATAAAACGCTATAAGAGGAAATCTTGGCAATTGTCATACTCAGCTGGATGTGGGACTGAGTATAGAGCAAGCCACCTCTCAAAAGTGAAACAAAAGTAACTCTAAAACTTCCCTTAGTTTCCCTGATTTTTCAAAATATCTTCAATTTCCCCCTGATCTTCCCTGATTGAAAATAAAATTCCCTGACTTTCCCTTAATTCTCTGATTTGGTAGCAAACCTTTTCTAAGCATAGTATGTATGATTTTCCCGATATTCACTTTTGAAACAATATCAGTTAAGATATCCTACTTATTAGGTATAGTCAAACGTATTTGCATTTATACATACACTGGGAATATATAATAAGACCCGAGAACTAGCGACCAGGCCTCCTCAACCAGCTTTAAAAGGTTCTTCTGATTATCCAGTAAATTGCCGTTCGTTAGTTTTGTTGGGTCCACCTGTGAGTAAAAACAATACGTTTACTGACGTATGATAATGGTAAATAACAAAGAAAAAAACAAAAACAAAACTCAAACGTAAAACACGAAATTGCTGAATAGAAGCAACACAGAGACTGCAATATGGAGACTTCAAATTCCTATAAATCCAGGATAGACAAAGAGCTCTCTTAGGGCAAAGAAATATATACTAATGAAAGAGCCCACGACATTGAAAATTTGAGATTTTTGATTTTGCAAAAGGAATTTTGCAATCTTACTGAAAATCATGAAAGCAAGGAAACACGACTTCGATTAAGATTTACCTCAAACTCTTCTTCAAAATCATACAATCCTTTCACAAATTCAGCAAATGTTTTCTGTAGGTACTATGAGAGAACCACATACAACAAGCTTAACATTTACACAACATTGTAAAAAGGTCATTTCATTGTGGTAGGCTTGCCACTACTGTCTCAAGACAAAATTCCCTAAATTTGCCGGATATTCTCCGTGAAATGCTACTCACTTTCATTTGATTTTCTTATAACCATACTTAGGATTCTATTGTTAAATTGGACAGATGTGGAGCTTCGGGGAACTGCACTTCATAATGACTGTATAGAATAGAATTATATTCAAAAGACCACAATATGGCAACTATCACACTCATCTGGATGTGTGATTGTTTCTGGAGAAAGCCAGCTCTCTGAAATGAAAGAATAGGAAACTTAAAAAGCTCCTGAATTCCCCTTATTTTTTTGGAAATCTTTCTTGCTAAAGTTGCTGAGTTACTACTTCCATTTCTAAATTTCACCGATCTTTCTAATGAGGCTCTGGTGCAACTTTTATTGTATGGTGGTAATGATCTTCCTAATGATGTGAACAGAATCATACTTCAGTTGACTTTGCGCTTTATTTGTGAAACAGGGCAGCTCTGGCTAGGATTTTGGATTCAGGCACATAGTGGCTGCAAGCTCTTATTGAAAAACATCTTCAGTAATGTTGGGTAAGTAGGTTAATGTGTGTCTTTACATATGTGTTGGCCAAGGGGTAGTCAATGTCGTTTGCTTCCCATGGTATTGTCCCGGTAGTATATGTATAGCTTTTCAAGTAGTTTAGTAAGTAAACTCTGTTTGCACTTGTTCCATACCAATAGGAAAAAAATCTTTCTTTTTCTTCTGATTATCCTTGCTTGAAAACAAAGCCTCCTAATATTTTTCTGAAAACCTAAACACCCCGATTTTAGATATAAGCAACAATATATATATATATATATATATATA
>WIPJ01027381.1:36750-65826 GCA_018155075.1 Cassiopea andromeda | reverse complement strand
GATCATACAGGTAAGAGTAGGTACGCAATGGAGGGAGGGGGCAAACATTAGTCATTTTGGTGCGTAAGTACTAATTGAATGACCTCGAGAAAAATTTCCCGTGCTTAGTAAGTAAAGAAATCCCGGGAGGGTAACGAAAGCAGTCTATCAACGTAATTAAGATTTTTCTAAGATTTTGCGAATCTGACTAGCATTGTAGAGGAAGGCACTAATGACGCACTTCCGCGCTCTCAAAAAATCTAATGATCCTTATTTCCTCAACAGGCCTTTGACTGGAAAATTTGTAACATTCAAACAGCACGTAACTTCAACGTAATTAAATAATATCAACAGCGAAGGTTGGATGCAAATCCTCTAAAATGGAATTGCTTCTCACATCAATAGCTGTCATCTCCATTTCCCCGGAGAGCTCGATAAGGGCCTCCCGAGCCAATTCTCCGTCACACTATTACCACTATAGGCCTTTCTAGTCCAATATTAATTGAGGAGTGGCGTAGAATACTCCGCCAATATCGTACAAATCTTAACCGTGTTTCACTTATTAATCGATCTATTTCTACTTTAAAAAGGTTGCCCACAAAATTGCTATCAAACTAAATCGTAGGTTAACTTTCCTAGGAAGTGGGAACCTTACAGCTAGTGATACAAGTACTATTTTATACCGAAGTAGTTTATAAGAAAGTAGAGTTCGACTTCTCAAAAGTTAAAATAGTTCAGTAAACGTTTTCTTTTAGAAGAAACCTAGCTCAAGGCCTAGTACTAAAAGTTTCTTAATTCTTGGTCACATTTTAGTTCTAAAAGATTCTTAAAAGTTTCGTAATGTAGCGAACTAATTACTGTGAAAGTGTACACAGAACGCGAATGTCGCAAACTATTTGTCCTATGACAAGCAAAATGCGTCAGTGCCAGTTAAATTTTAAAGCAATGTCATATTCACGTTTTTTTGGTGCAGCTTTACGCTGAACCAGGTAACGACTTCAATTTGCTATTTGTCTGACATTTCTTAGCTCTTTCCTTATAGTTCTAAAAGTTTCTTAAACTTTAGGCAGTCTAGCACTAGGTTGCTGATAAAGTGATTTCTTATAATAAAACGTGCACTGGATCCTTGAACCTAAGAAAATCAATAGCTACATGTGCACTTCAAACTCCAACTATATGTAGATAAATTGTTATAGATTTTATTTTTGCTTATATCCAGCAGTATATATTTTATTGCTGATTACGGGTCGCCATATTCTCACGTGTAAATACAAATTCTTGCAATGCACGTTAATGCGCAAAACATCGAAAGTCAAATATTTTCTAAAGAAAATCTTAAAACATATTGTTTACTGAAATTGTGATAACGCTAGGAAAGTTTCAATAATGGACCAAAAACATATTTAAAAAATATGCACTCTTCTTGGATTACACGTCATTTTTAAAGAAAACTACCCTCTAGCAGTTCAACTTCTGTTATTACTAAGATTTATTATCATTTGAAGTGAACATGGAGTTTTTCACTTTCCATTAATGTGCGTACGCAAAACACTGGAACTCAAACATATTTGCTACAAAATTCGTAATAAAGTTTCGATACTGGAATCGTGAAAACGCTAAGAAAGCTTCAGTGCTGGGCTAAAAACTTTCCTACAAAAAACGTGTATTAATCATTAATGACAATAAGAGAGCCCTACAAACTCAATGTTATCTAGACAAGCATACTTCAGTTCTACCAGTTCTCAATCGCCACAATTCTAAGTACACACCTGCATGAAGTGAGCTCTATAAACACTAAACTGTAACAAGACAAGACAAAATGCATTGTAAATGGTAAACCGTACCGTTTCTTGGGTGGGAGTCCTTTTGCCTCAAACAACCAAACATCTAGCGACGTGTCAATCCTGCTTTCTCTATCGCGATTTGGGTATATAATTTCTTTAAGACTGAAACGAGATGCAAAATTAACATAAAAATTTGAACGAAGAACAGTTGTTGAGTGAAAATGATATCTAAGGGGGAAGACATAACAAACAACCGGTTTAACTTATAAGACCATCTAACAACTTTCCTTATGTTGCAAATATTTATAATCTTGTAATCAGATAGTTGTGAATGATCCGAGAACAGAACTGTCAAAGAGATAACTTTAGGATAATAACGCTCGACTGAAACATGATTGCGGCTTGGCACACTAGAAATGCTCAATCTCGCGTTTCGCTGAAAACTCCTTACCAAAAACGTAGACCATCAATATGGGAATCTTCCGCCATTTTAATTGTGGTCTCACAAAAGAACAACCGCTTGAGGCAACGCCACTTGCTGCAGGAACAAGTCCTTAACATTAAAGACGCAAACACGTTTCCGTATATGCATATAGTAAAAGCCAAATACTTTGATTGAAAATTCCACATATGCAGCTTGATAATAATTCGTAGATTACACAAAGAAACGATTAGTAAGTGTGGGCCTAGTAATTCCCAACGAAAAACAAAACAGATATACATTGGACTCACGTGGAATGTGAAAGCAAGCTCACACCTGCGCGCTTAAATTAACAGAAAAATCATATGTTAATCACAGGGAAGTTGCCATAAGAACGCAGAAGAGAGGATCTGTTTCAAGCACTTCTGGCCATATCAAAAATCCCTAATGGAAACCCTGTTTGTGCATATCACAGACCAAACATACACCCAGCACGCCTTGTACCAACATCAAAAGAAAGACAAAGTGAGTCTGTAACAGCTCATACGTAGCAGTGAGCGTTGTAAAAATTATTTGGGGTTAGAGGCAAAAGTCATCTACTATTTCTATCTGTGAAGCAGTATTTCATACAACATTTTCGTAATTTCTCAAATCCAAAATTATTGGCGGGAGGGGGGCATGCGGCCCTTTGTCCCAAATATCAGCTACTGAAAAATTTAATGTATAAGAGTATAAGACACGCTTTTTCTACACTATAAAGCCCAGAAACGTTGAAACTAAGAATAATTCAAGAAAAATGCAAGGCTCAAATTTCATTAAGACTCAGAATTTGTGCATATTTGAGTCATACTGCTGCTTTTACATCAAATTTTGCCCTATCGGTACAATTTCTATTATTCTGCTCCCCTCTTATTTTGCTTTACGATGAGGTAAGACATCAACTGAGACTTGAAGATATTCCTTGATCTGGCGTGGTTACACCTTTCATATATAAGAGCAATTTAAGAATCTAAGACTCAAAACTAAAATAATTAAGAATATTGAGACCCTGCGATGATGATGATAAAGGAAGCTATGCTCTGGCCATGGACGGAGGAACTTGGGGTTACTGGGGACAAGTGTCCAAATTGTCCACAATCTCAAAAATTAAAAGCAACTTGTGCCGCGTAAAGAACTTCCTAACGAGTGGAGTAGAAGTAAATTGATAGCAAGGGGAGGGGCGCTTTTCTTACACTCACTTTTTACAAGAAACTACGCAGTGGCGTCCTGGCTAATTCTGGCATGGGTGGCCAACAACTTTTTAGCGTCCCCTTCATCAAAAACTAAGCTGCTAACAAGTGATTGCTTCACAGTCACGGTGGGTACTATGGGTGAAACAACATCGTTGACCATCGAATGTCATAAACCAGTTCACAAATGGAAGTACTCAAATAACTTAGCTGTGGGTAAGATATTTTCTTCTAAGCGCTTGCAACATTGTACATTGGATAATTTATATGCTAAAGAAACTATTAACGTATAAACAGGGAGGTATTAAACACGCGAGCGGAAAATTTCTTGAGGTCACACCCTCTAGAACGTCAGAGAACGCCCTTTTGCAAAGAAGGACAAACGGCACGCTCACTATTGCTTTCTAGTCACAAAGGAACACTTGTCCTCATCGAAATATTTTTAAATTGGATGGTTCAGTACATCAAATCTAATCTCAGTCGTTCATGTCTGTTCCAATTTGACCTGATGCATTAGGATATTCACCAATAATACTTCTTTGCATTCATCAGTAGCATCATTGCCGGTTTTTAGAACTCATGCTTTTAAATAAATTATTTATCCAGAAGCTGAGGAGATTTGCTAAAGCTTTTATATAAAAATTTCCCTGCTTAGTGCAGCAATAAACTGAAATGAAAGAAAGTTCGTAATGCCTATTATGCCAGATACAAGCTCGATTGCGGGACCAAAGGCTCTCCTTCGATAAGCATTTTACTTGGTCAATTTACTGGCTGGGAATTGCAGCTAGGTGCCCTCGAATCCGCTTGCTAGTTGTAAAGAAAAGACTACGGTGATGTCGAAATACAGCTAGATATATGATGAAATATAATGATAAAAATTTGTATTACAGCTGCCCTTCCATCTCCTCTTGAAATGGTTTCACACATAACTCGATTTCCTTGCCTACATTTTGCCTGTTTCAGCGCCCTTTTTCTCTTCTCCAGTGCCCTTTGTAAACCCTTCACCAGGCCACCACTACAACTAAGAACATTGTCAGCCTAAAGGAACCTAGTTTAATCATTTAAATCTAATGAACTAACCGTTTCTCACATGCTTTTCATAAAGTGTTTTGATTTCAAAAGAAAAACTTGGTCTACCATGGTCTTTTAATTCGAAGAAATTTACCAACGGGGGAGAGGGCTGCGTCCCCTTCTTCTACAGTACTGTTCCTAACTCTGTGTGCGTGCTCCTCAAAACATTTCCGCTCCATATGTGTTGGATCTCCTGTGTCCTTGGTTAAAGACGAGATGCAGCCCATCAGAATGGGTGCGGGCTGGGGTTTCACTTCGTGTACCGAAGGCCCCCCTTTACACAATACCGGATAGCTATCGTCGCGCCGCGACTTTTCTATCCGATAGGAGACGCTCCGCAAATGAGAGGGAAAGCCATTTCGCTCTGTAGGTGATATGCAAGGCACTCCGTACTGTTGCAGCTATCCAATATAGTGTAAACGATTGCTCTATCCGATAGATATCATTCCATGACGCAACGCAACGATAGCAACTTGTTACACTATAGTGTAAACGGGGCCTAATTTAAAATTTTCATACGAACAATCTTACAGGAAAAAGAGAAAGGAAACCAAACAAAATATAATTGCTGCTCTACCAAAGGGTCGTGTTTGGGCCTTGAAGGCTCAGAAGGTACTTTCTAACACACATTTGTATGGTGGCCCATCAGTATCATTAAGGTTTCGCCGAAATTTTTCTTCATAGTATACTGAAAATATTTTGCTATTACATTATTTCATGGATGGGAAAAAGTTTTGTTCTGTTTTGACTGAATATTTTTGCGATTACATTATTTCATGGATGGCAAAAAAAATTGTTGTATTTGTTTGTTTCCATCGTATTTTTGTTGGCTTACATAAAAACATTTTTGCACTACTTCGACATAAAAAACTTACCTGTGGCCCATATCAGTATCATTTTTATAACGAGGCTAGACCAATAGACTTCCTACGCCGGACTATCCGAGTATTTGAGTTCACCCAGAGAATGGTATCTGGATGGAAGACGGACAGAATATTGGTATCAGATCTAGAGAGGTATGTTCAGGAAAACCTAAGGAGATGCGAGATCTTAGATTTTGTAAAGCGAGTTTTTCCATCCTATCCGTGGAGCTTACCAACGCTTGCAATGAGACTGAGTTACTTCAAAATATCATACATAGATGCTAGCGTTGATGTGGAAATGGTGAAGAATATTGTAAAAATGAACTCTGTGGCCCTGGAAAATTGCTTGGATATCGGGCGATGACACAAAAGTTGCGAACAGTACATGGAATTAAAGTTCCACGCCACCTTGTAAACAATATCCTATTTGACTTAAATCCAGATGGACTCCAAGGCCGCAGCCTTCAAAACAAATGAAGAAAGACAAAGGATCCTTTTACATCAAGAGGGCCGCTTTGGGATCTTTCTGTGACGGCCACAACAAGTTGTGTAGCTATCTAAAAGGCTAACAACATTAAAAGATGGTGGAGGGATCTTCATGAACACTTGGAAGCTTACACGTTTTTTTTTTATAAGAAAAAGGTTTATAAGAAAATGAGGCTCAAATCGTCAAAATCTTAAGAAAATCGTAAGAAAATCACGAGGCTCAAATTCCAAAATTAAGTGTTTTTATAGGCCAAAAATCGGAAATTTCGTCGTTATTGCATTCAAAATGTTAAAGATGAAATTCAAATTCAAGTATACAATAGAATTAACGAAAGTGTAAACCACTCTAGCCAGTTTATGTCAGCAAAAGTTAAGAAAAACTTAAGAAAATCTGAGGCTCAATTTCGGAAAAAGTTAAGAAAATTGAGGCTCAGGCAAAATAATGATTTTCTTATAAAAAAAAACGTGTACTTCAAATAACAGCTGAAGACCTTGTTAGAACAAAGGGATTATGACTCATGTGATGAAAATGACAGACAGCTACTTGGAAATGTCTTTACCCCTGTTTTGTAAAGGGAATCAGATAAATTTTTAAGCATCTGGAACAGTCACAGGATAAGAGAACAAGCAAACATGTGCCTACCGAGTGGGGTTCCAGATCATTTATTCAATTTTCCTGAACAGTATGGAGGCCACAAAATGGGAATAGAGATCACAAATGATCAACTTCAAGAAGTTGCTTAAGTGTCTGGAGTCCTTGACATAGACAATTTCATCAACAAAGCACTACATCAAATGTGTCAGCAGCATTTACCCCATCCTGAAAATTTATCAAGCAGTGACACTATGAATGCCTATTTATTTTCAAGAGAAAAACACAAACTGATCTCAATCAAGATACACTAGGATATGATAATAGCTTTGAATAATAAACAACTATAAAAATTGAACACAACATTTTCTTTGTCAGCAATATTTCAGTTGTATATGTTGTTATCTCTGTCCTTTAAATTCATCATCTTGCAAAATTCATTGCACTTATGACATGTGAAGAAGTTTTCAATGGCATGTGTGGAAAGATTCCCTGCACAAAATCTTAACTCTCCTTCTTCTTCAAGTAAAACTGTGGATGCAACTTCAGGATCACATGAGGCATATCTAACTCCTTGAATATCTAATACCATGATTTGGTCATTTGTAGCTTCAAATGAATAGTGCACAAAGCACTCAGCTTTAACAACAATAATTCTGCGATCTTCTGATATGGCTTCAATTATAAGGCCATTGTTTATAGGCAATTATACGGCTGAGGCATTTCTAAAGCCTCCTCCAAAATTTTGGTTATCATTCAAAACTGTAAGGCTTGGGTATGTCTCCCATCTTTTTGCAGTAATATCATAACTTTTTAATGTCAATGTGATTTGGGTCAAATCAGGTGGTTTCAGTAACTTTGCTGCATGCATCAGATTAGCAATGCTAACTGATTTAGCAAATGCTGTGGATGAAACCTGTGGTAATTGATAGTCAATTTGGTCTTTCCTTGACTCTGATGCAACACTTCCATGTTTGCAGATTTTGCCTTGCCACTGCAATTGGCTGCTATTGCTACAAAACGCTTCTTTTTGATACCCTATCCCTTCTTTTGCTACTCCACTTCCAAGAAAGCGTCAGTTGAACGAGTCCAACAAGTAGAGCGCGAACATGGGAAAATTACACTGTAACGAGGCTTCGTGCTTCTAGCCTCGTTATAAAAATGATACTCATACTCATGGGCACACGTAAGGTTTTTTTCGAAGTAGTGCAACATAAGACAACAAAAAAATACGATGGAAGCAAAAAATACAACAAAATTTCTTTTGTCATCCATGAAATAATGTAATCGCAAAATATTTTTAGTATACTATAAAGAAAAATTTCGGCGAAAACTTCATGATACTGATGGGCCACCATAAATTTGAAACGAGCGAGTGCCTTTATTCTCGAATGCTGTAAAGTCAAGGTTAAAATAAGAAATAGGGTAGAAGCGAGGATTTGGGACTGTGGGGATAAGGTTATGAGTTGGGCTAAGGATGGAGGGGCTGCACTTTGTCTTGATCGTGTCCTTGGTATGGATTGCCAGCTAATGGTAACTGCAGAATGGTAACAGCAAAGGCTAATGGTAACTGCTGAATGGTAGCGGTGACACTTACCCAGAAACCCAGTTAGTTGCATCGTCAGCTGAACTGCAAGTAAAATAACGGGTTTCCAAAGGAGTTGTTATTTGGAAACAGTGACTCCTGTGTAAAACTGTTGAATGAACAGGACGAACAACTGTAAGCCCTCTTAACGGAATGTCAATTGATTCAACCTAGACAGAAGAAAAAGTAACATCAAAACTACATCTGCAAAATTAACTTTTCCGCAATAGATTTTGAAACTGGAGATGATCAAATCAAGAATTGCTGAATGGCTGACAGTCTCCTTAGAGGTGAACCGCAATACTGAGAAAATGTCAAGATTAAAAAGTAGCCAGTCGTTTCTAACGATATTAATGATTCTCAATGTAGCTAAAACAAATGGGCAGTGTTTCCAGGAAAGACAAAATGGTTAATAAAAGCTCATTGTCTTACACCCATCACAGGTGTCTGGAATTTACACCGATAAACCATACGCGCACTTTATCTACAGGAATATCATCTATGAGAATATAAAGGGTCAAACTTGCTGAATTCCAGGAATAATTTAAGATTAATTTAAAGCTCAAGCTATATTGATAGTCAGATTGGGCCCAAATGAGATACTAAATGTACTTGATTGTGGTGATGCTGATGATGATAGTGATGGTGATAATGATGATGATAATCACGATGATGATAACGATGATAAAGTTGTTGTTGTTGTTGTTGTTGCTGTTGTTGTTGTTGATGATGATGATGATGATGATGATGATGATGATGATGATGATGATGATGATAATGATGATATTAATGATGATGATTGATAATGTTTGGATCTAAGATGATTCTTCCATTATTCTTAAATGTCAGTATGAATATCATTGTTGAAGTCATATTTCATCATGAAACAAAACTGAAGTGGATCAGAATTATAACTAGATTATACAATTATATAAGCAATCTAATGCTAGACAACCTACCATTTAAGAAGTTCATAGAACTTCAAAGAAAGATCTAAGAAACGTCCGACAAATAGCACATTGAAATCGTTACCTGGTTCAACGTAAAGCTGTACCAAAAACAATTTGAATACGACAGGGCTTTAGAATCTAACTCATACTGATGCATTGTGTTTGCTCTAGGGCAAATAGTTTGCTATATTCATGTTCTGCGTACGCTTTCACAGCAATTTAGTTTG
This sequence comes from Cassiopea andromeda, assembly GCA_018155075.1. Classification (NCBI taxonomy): domain Eukaryota; kingdom Metazoa; phylum Cnidaria; class Scyphozoa; order Rhizostomeae; family Cassiopeidae; genus Cassiopea; species Cassiopea andromeda. The sequence continues at coordinate 56,639 of WIPJ01027381.1, read as the reverse complement.
CTAAAGTAAGAAACTTTTAGAACTAAAATATGGCCCAAAATTAAGAAACTTTTAGTACTAAGCTGTGAGATAGGTTTCTTATAGAAAACGTATATCCATATAGAAAAGCTTGACCTCCATACAATAAGGCAATGTTTGGTCTCATAATAAGAAACTATTCAAGTAAGTTTTCAGCACTAAAATGCAAAAAATTACCATGCCACAATAATAAATCTTTTTGTATCCAAGCCGATCTACGTTTCTTATGAACTAAAAAATTTGTGTTATCTTCTTCACAATCACACGACAACGAATTGAGAAGATAGGGTCTTTCAAATACGGATCCTATAACTAGTAAACTCACGGGAAATTCCATACAACGAATCACATGCCCTATTGTGTGTGCTTATAAACTGCAATGAATGAACTAATCTCGGTTTGTTATCAATAGGGCAATGTGCACTAGCTCTACAAACCGTTTGAATGAAAACATACGCGGCGAATAGAAAACATGATCTTTAACCTTAAAATTCTCTCACAGCGAATCAAAATAATGTTTTCATTAGCAACTTTAATTTGTTTCTATTTTTCAATCTAAAAACACTGAAAGTGATAACATAACTTTTTTCGCTGTATTGCTTGTTTTATTGTTGTTCTAGAGAAAAAATACCGACATCGCAGCCTTTGGCATGATCTCTTTTACTTCGTGGAAATGTAGCGACAAAAACAGCGAGCGACGTCGAGTCATGATACACGGTTTATCTCTCACAGTACATGTTTTCAGAAATAAGAAAGTGGTTTATTAGAAGTAGCACTTGACCGCTCAAAACGTTAAGTAAATTCAATACAAGTTTTTTCTATAAGAACAGTTTATAAGAAATTGAGATTCAAGTAACTAGGGTCTTGAGAAAATCCTAAGAAAATCACAAGGCTCAGTTTCCAAAATTAAGTGTTTTTGTTGGCCAAATTCGATATCACGCCAGTAATACATTCAAAATGTTGAAGATAGAATTCAAATCCGAGAATACAAGATCAACACAGAATGGGTACACTCTTTTTTTTTATAAGAATAAAGTCTATAAGAATATTGAGGCTCAAAATTGCTAAAATTTAAGAATAATGTAAGAATATTGCCAGGCTCAACCTTCATCAAAACTAAAATATTTTGTTAATCGAATCAAATTTAATTAATTAAGAGTTATGTATTAAGATGATAGCGAGGACTACATTGGCATTGATGATATTGATGGAGTTGATATAATGCTTTTGGACTAAAACCGTATTTTGACTTGTTCTGTTTGTTCTCGTTGAAATTTATGGTGAATCAACACATCAAAAATGATTTAATTTGTTTCTTTGATCTTAAGGGGAATTTACACCTTGTGTTGAGCAAGAAAAATTTAAGAATAATTTAAGAATAATCTGAGGCTCAAAACCAAAATTTTTTAAGAATATTGAGGCTCAGAAAAAAATTAGGTATTCTTATAAAGAAAAAAGAGTGTAACAATTTAGCCAGTTCAGTAAAAGTTAAGAAAATTTCAAGAGAATCACAGGCTCAATTTCAGGGCAAGTTAAGAAAATTGAGTCTCAGGCAAAATGATGGTTTTTCTTATAAAAAAAGGAAAAACCACTTTCTAGAGACCTAGCAAAGTTGATAGGTTCAAATGCACTTGGAATTATTTCATACATATGCAGTTTGTTGACAGCGTACCGGATTGGGCTGCAAAAGTCTTGAATACTAAACGTATCTAAGCAATTGCTAAATTTTCCTTTATAGCAAAATTCAATAAAATGTTGTAATTTTTCTGTTTCCAGCTTTCTGCAATACGTTGTCTACAATGAAATGTTGAAAGACACTTACATAAAAAACTTATTTCTGTAGATAGCAACTAAGGTACGGTATGTCTTACGTATTTCTCGACGGAGTGTGACAATTTTCAAACATAATTAAAAGTGGTACAAAACTACTAAAAAATTTGTATATTTTAATCCATCCCAGTACAAATAGTTGTAAAAAAGCTCTAATAAAAATGTGTACTACAGGAATATAGAGAGGAACTTCAACCTCAAATTCCATTTACGTCATACCGAAAATATTGAATGCCATTGTTGTCACTAAATAACCAAGTGTATTTTGCTAGGAGCACTTATTAGAATAGGGAACTTTTAAGACACTCCTACAACTCGATTCAGGTCAAAAATAATGATGCTCTAGGTTGTTTTCGTACTAAAAAGGCAAGAGGAACATTTACACGTTTTTTCATTGGAAACCTAGTTCAAAGCCTGGTACTAGAAGTTTCTTAATGTTGGGCCACATATTCGTTTTAAGAGTTTCCTACATGTTTCTTAATTTAACCAACTGAATTGCTGTGAAAACACACACATAATTTGAATGTAGCAAACTATTTTTCCAACAACAAACAAAATTCGTCGGTACGAGTTAAATTCTAAAGCAATGTCATATTCAAATTGTTTTGGTACAGCTTTACTTTGAACCAGCTAGCGATTTCAATGTGCTATTTGTCTAAAGTTTCTTAGCTCTTTCCTTGTAGCTTTAAAAGTTTCTTAAGTTTTAAGAAGTCTAGTACACCAGGCTGATTATAAAATGGTTTCTTATAAAGCAACATGTACTCCAACTACAAATTAGAATCATTAAAAAGTGTTTAGCTAGGCAAACGCAGAAAAAGTTTGTTATCTGAAAAAATACTCCCTACTCACGGTAACTTGATAATGCCTTTTCTCTAACTACTAGACCACATGCAAAGTTTCTTATAAAAAAGCGAGTATACCTCATCACGCAAACTAAATTCTTTTGTTCTGCAGCTTCCGTGAAATAGCAAACAGAAAATTGCAACGTCTTTTCACCAAACTAAACTATGCTTACCCTAAAAATGTCCATGAAGAAATGGAATTTGAATTACCACTCTTAGAGGTGAGACAAACCTTGCTGATGTGAAATTAATTATGACCTAAATTTTACTATTATTCTACAGCTGTAATTGTACTAAAGAAAGAATTTGTGAGAGAGTGGTCAGTTTCATCAAAAGATTTTTCTATTTGCACTTTACTGTCACTGCTGTCATCAAAATATCTTCTAAATACTTACTTCCACTGTCCTCCATCAAACCCGACATTCAATGCCTAGAATAGCTGCTGACTTGATCATAAGTTCAATAAAGCTATTGTGGTTGAACTCTACAGACTTCACTAACATTTATCCATTTACTATCCTTGTATATCCTACAGTTTATTCCAAACTCAGCTGTCTAAAATCAAAACCACCCAAAACGGGATTCCTCAACAAGACTTGTTTGTGTACTTCCCTGAGCAAATAAAATCTATTTTAATGTACTAAGTAGAATTTAGGACAGTTTCACAGGAAAACTCACATTGATTTCAAACAATCTTAACAAGTAGGCTAAATATTATTCCTTGTTCTATAAAATTTCAGGTCTCTACCTATCAGTTCATTTCCATTAAAACCAAACGCTGTAATAACACAACAGCTGGTCCATCGCAGGTATTGTTTCATTATGAGCAACCAGTTGTAAACAAATAACCAAGACAGGTTGTCAATACGGCCAGTGCTATTGCATCTCGTAAGTATAAATTAAATGACATTATTCAATATGGCATTAAAGTTGATTGGATATGCATTATTTCATGAATGAGTGTAAATATAAACGTACGAATGGGTGGGTATAAAGTGATAACTGACGTTTTATTTAGGTTTTTCTATAAGAACGTTTGCTAGACCCCCACAGTACTGAAAATATATATACTTTTTCACGATTCCTGTATCAAACTTTTCTAAAGATTTTGTTAGCAAAATTCCTGAGTTACAATGCTTTGCGCATGTACATTAATGGACAGTCAAAAGCTCCATGTACGCTTGAATAAATGTTGGTAAATAATAGAAGTTAAACTGTTGGACAGCAACCAACATAACATATATAACATTTTGTATAATTCTAAATACACATATTATAAGTTAAAACCTCCCAAGGTCTGAATGTTCTTACAAATTTTTCAGCAGCCGAGAAATACTTTCTTATAATAAAAATACACGTAATCAACGAAATAGATAAAGGAATTGGCAAAGGCGTCTAGGCTTAGATGAATGAGAAAAGTTGGATATTACTTTAATAATTAACTGCTGAGTGACGGGCAATGCCAGGATTGCATGCTACGTGACTGTGTGGATAATGGAATTGCACTAAGCAATAGGACTCGGAAATACAATCGGCATTTATCCAGCGTAGCAACATGAAAAATCCCAGCGAAATTATGCTCACATAAATAAGAGTAACCCAATATCATCCGAACTTATAACGATCGACTAAATCTGAGTTATAATGCCCGGATTGCACCGCTCAAAAATAACACCAAGTTATCCGGATTTCTCGAATCAAATGAACATTCAAAATTTTTCAAGCGATCATGACATGTGATGAGTGAAACTGTTTGACAATTTAAGTTGGGGCGGGATTATCTATCATCGTTAAGTAATCTGTACTAAGTATAATATTTACGAAATATGCACTTTCCCTAAGGTATCCATTAACAATGGAAAGATTCATAGCAGGTATTATACTTTTCATAGCTACAAATCTTTGCATGGCAAACGAAATACGGACACATGGCCAGGTGCTTTAAAAACAACATGACTGTTTAACTTTCACACGTCATAACAGTCGAAATTATCAGTGCCATTTCGAAACTGTATACTTAGATATAATTCCATTTTCCTCGAAAGCGATAACTTGAAACTAAACGGAAACTAGTAACATTTTGCTAAAAAGGACGAGAACTGAGGAAACTATTGCGAAGAGAAAATGGCGGAGAGCGTAATGGAGCGAAACGATAACACATGAAATAAAAGGCACCATGAGGTTAAGATAAAATATTCACTTTTAGGAATCCTTGAAATATAGCCTGTGACACTGGTAAAGTGAGAAAAAATAGTACTTACAAGCATTCTAAGTTCATTTTCTCCCGCAGAAAAGCCATCGTTAATGGCATCCGTTGAAACATAACGTACAGACGTATCCATCTTATCCTTTATCATATTTCACTGCCGAACAAATCTAACAACCTCCTGACAATGAAAACCAACACTTAAATGGTACTTTGCTTACTTTACAGTGAGGGTGCTATCCTTACAATGCGCTCCATGGTGAAGATTAGCGTAGAAGTAATCCGTTATGTTCGAAGAACAAAATCCATCTCTCTCTCTGAGGGTCTTGTTACACTCCAGTCACTTCGATAATGACGGGGGGATGACTCACACAGGACAGACCGAGGCCAAACAATTGAATCAATGAATTCAGATTAACAAAAAATTCAATAAAGGCAAAGAAATATGGCAGTTTGTAATGTTGGCAAGTGCTATCCTGTTGTCGATAATTCGGCAATTCATTTATGCTTCCAAAAGAACCACACACTTGAATCGTAAAACAATGCCAGTTACGAAATACCACAGGCGATGAGACGGATGGGCTTTATAACACAAAATGTTATAAGACTTAATCGAGAACAAAACACGTTTTTTTTAATTAGAACATCATCATTTTGCATGAGCCTCAATTTTCTTAACATATCCCGAAATTGAGCCTCAGGTTTTCTTACACTTTTCTTAACTTTTACTGAAATAAGCTGGCTACAGTGGTTTAAAATTTCATTATTAATATTGTATACATGAATTTGAATTCCATCTTTAACATTTTGAAGGCAATAACGACGAACTACCGATTTTTGGCCTATAAAAACACTTACTTTTGGAAAATGAGCCTCGTGATTTTCTTACGATTTTCTTAAGATATTAACGATTTTAACCTCATTTTCTTATAAACTTTTTTCTTATAAAAAAACGTGTATATAAATATACGCATAACTAGAAAAGTTTGCTAGTCGAGTACACTCTGTTCATTTTATAAGAATACCTAATTTTTTTCTGAGCCTCAATATTCTTAAAAATTTTCTGTTTTGAGCCTCAGATTATTCTTACATTATTCTTAAATTGTTCTTGCTCAACACAAGGTGTAAATTCGCCTTAAGATCAAAGAAACATATTAAATCATTCTTGATGTGTTGATTCACCATAAATTTCAACGAATTTTAAAACATATAGATATATCTAGCGTCAAAGTGACAAAGGTTTTGTGTTGGGAGGAAACTCTTAATTACATTTGATTCGACTATCAAAATATTTTAGTTTTGATGAAGGTTGAGCCTGGCAATATTCTTAAATTATTCTTAAATTTTAGCAATTTTGAGCCTCAATATTCTTATAGACTTTATTCTTATAAAAAAAAGAGTGTACAATAACTGTGGAATCCTTTCCATATTTCTTACGATAATCTAAGTGCAACATGGAGGTTGCGGTAAAACAAACCATTGCCCCAGTTATGGATGTAAGAAATAGGGGGCACAGGGATGTTCCCTTTCTAAAAATTTGCATGCTAAGTCCCTGTCTTCAGCTGATATAGTTGCCCCTTTCTTGCTTGTAGGGGTGATAACTTGCCTTGACCTAAAAGACTTTCTTAAACTGGCATTTGCTAGGATATTTAGGTTACCAGTATGAAGTTCCTAGAATTTCTAGAATACGAGTACAAACTCAAAAAAATTTTACACATCATAAGAGACCAGACGGAGGAAAAGAAACAGTAAATGTTCCGAAATGGGGCGAATCTGCGTCACGTGACATGATAACGTCTAGCACATGGGGGAAAATAAAGCATATATTCTACTTGTGGGGAAGTCAGTATAGGCTTCGTAAATCTACTGTATTGTACTAAACAGATTACCACCAATACAACGTCCGGTGGTAAAAAGACGCAGTTTCAACAGAATTTATCAATATAAGTACTGCGGGGCTGAAATGGGCCTAAGCCAGAGATTCACACACACATGTTATATTCAGACTGTTATATGATGCCCGCTGCAGATGTTATATTCAGAATTAAAGAAAAAGATTTCATGTTAACACAAAAGAGCATCAAAATCTTTAATGTCAATAGCAGGATAGTAGTGCTGAAGGAAATTCAAAAAACTTCACATGAATGAATATTATTTGCTGAGATGAACTGCATGAGAATAAATAAAAGTCAACGTGATTCTCATTCTTGATGACGAACTTCAAATATAACTTTGAGCAAGCAAATGCATGTTGCGTATATTTAACCTATTAATCAGCATATTGTATACACTTAATCCATAGATACATTTCGGAATAGCACTTGGTAATAATAAAAATACGACTTCTATCAACTCTGTAGCCGAAACGATTATTTAGGCCGGAAATGACTCTGCTTTGCCTATTAAATAACTAATGTGCAGGGTGGGCAAACCGCAAACGACGACGTCACATGGATTTTGGCCTACTTAGCAGGAATTGAAGTTGATGTTGGAACCACTTTCTAAGGAACCAAAATGTAAATGGCCGACATATTTCAGGAACATATCCTACTAGCGGACAAAACCCAAGGAAATTTGCAATTTGAAAAATTGCTATAGCGGCAAATAATAAAAAAATTGGGAGCCAGTTCCATTCATTTACAGTCAAAATCCTCATGTATACACATGAATTGTTTTCGCAGAGAAATAGCAGCCGTAGTATGGAGAAGTAAGATGGCGGCAACAAAGCGGCAAAAAGCAAAAGACTTATTTTTGCATCTAACTCAAAAACGAATATTCATAAAAGAAGCTGCCTGGTACAACATCTTGGAAGACACTATTTCCATTTATTTGTTGAGTATTTTTGCCTGTAACTTCACTATGCGACCAGGAATCGAGGATACAACAGCTTGTGTAGCCTAAAATGGTCTTTTGTTGTGAAACCCTGAAGCTTGTATAGTTACTCAACCTGTTACATAAAAGAAGTGAATTTTGTTGAGACTGCACTTAACAGTTAAATAGTTGACTATAATGAGCTATGAGACTAAATTAAATTGTTGTATGCCGTAGTATAACTCCGAAAGAGGCATTCTGACGCTGCGATTGGTATTACTACCTAGAACTACAGCTTGGTGATATGTATAAAGCTAAGTGGTTGAAATACCTAAATACAACATTGATTTAAATATTGGTCAGAAATGTTTAATATTTCTTCTATCATTAGCAGCAGATTATTTCCTGCCCTCACAACTATGCATAGAAGACAGATGTGTTTGATTCTGATATTTCATGCATTAACAATATTTATGATAGATCTCTTTTCTAGCCAATGTCTCCCCTCTTGCCGAAAATAAATAGTAGTAACATGATAGCTTTACTCCAGTTCAGAGTAATCAAACATTGCCTCTGAACCACACTTAGAGCTACTTATAGTTTTCAGTACCTGAAAAACTATGCATCTAATGTGACAAGAAGAGACGGGATACTGCTGTGTGAACTTGGAAGTTTAGATAATGTAATTAGCCACACTTTAAATCTTTTCATTATATTCAAGATCACAGATCTCAATGCATGTTAATTTGCATAACCATTGGTATTTTAACAAGATATCCAAAATCTTGGATAAATGCTCCTCAATGGTAGTCTGAGCTTTCATAATACCATTAGATGCTGAGAGATACTTGACTGCTTCATAGGAGAAATATATAAGAACATATCAAGTCATCAAGTGTATCTCAGCAAAATTATCTACTGAAGGCAAATAGTGAAAGAGCTGAGATGTAGAAATCAGTGAGGAAAAACCATTTCGGGCCATTAATTAGTGATCCTCCTGAAGTCTCTTTCAAAATGGCATAAAACATCAATTGGAATCCTTTATATGTGCTTGAGGATCAAGAAAATCTCTAGATTGATTCAAGTCTCCTTTGCATGCTTTCGAAAGTTGTTTTCATAATTAAGTACACCATTGGTATTTCACAGTTGATATAAATTCGAAAGCAAATTTGATAGCTTGAGCTTTTTAGTCTTCATGTTTCATAAAAATTTTACATCTGCACCAACCCAGCCATGATAAATGTCAGTGGTGTAGAAGTAAATGGATAACTGGGGTGGGGGGAGGTGGGGTCTTTTTTTGCACATATTTTTGTAGGAAACTTTGATGTCAATCCTTACTGCTGTATAAGAAAGTGATACTTTTGTTCAGTAAGCAAGACATTTTTAATACCCGGTATCTTGTGAACAAACAAGTTCTTGGTAGTTTGCTAAAGTTAAAATAGCACTTTACAAAATTTTTACAGAGTTGGGGGCTGTGTCCCTCTGAACTCATACCTAGGGGCTGCAGCCCCCTATTCTACAACACTGCTAAATGATATGATTTTAAGTCACTTCTCAATTAGAGAATATCAGCCTCCACAGATTTTCAGAGAGCCAAAATATACTGCCAGGGTATCACAAAATAGGAACATATTTTCCTTGTGGTAATACAAATGGTATGAGCAATTGCTGAATTCATTGAGGCAGGGTAGGATTAATCATTTGCCAAATAGCAAAAATTACACCACCAACAAAAGTATAAAGGTTAGCAACTTAACATATGTTGCTTGGCAAATATTGATTCAACAAAGCTGTTTTATGTAAAGAGCTTGATATAAATTAGGTAGTTTAAGTGTGCCACATTTCTTTGAAACTATGCATTAGCTGTAATGTGATCTATTTGCTCCCCTTAACTAGTGGTTTGGCAAAGGCTACAACTTAGGAGGGAAAAAGAATGAGACCTAGGGGCAAACAGGATGGAGCTAGAGGGGGAGAAGAACAGGGTGAAACTAGGGGCAACCAACAGGGCAACTAGGACATAACCCCCTGTCATGGAGGATCAGTCTTAGGGCTGTGAAGCCAAATAAAGTATACAGGGGGTCTTTTTAAATACTACAGGCGACACCTTTTCTAGATATAAATATAGGCCCTTTCTAGAAGGAAAATAGCAGTTGAGATCAATGATATGCTAAAAACCATTCATAGACTTTTTGGACTTGTTTTAGTTACCTTCCAAGATACCAATTTGTGGCAGATTTTATCGTTTCTCAGGCACAAAAGATTTATTATTGATGGTTACAACCGCCTTTCCTCTCCCCTGGCTACGCCACTGCCCGCTACATCACGTTGATGTAGTCAGTCTTACCTAAGCACTTACATTTATTGTGTGTTGCATGTACAGTAGGCTACGGAATTTGAGTAACCACGAAGCTAATAGAGTCTTTCTTGATATGAAATTGAGCTGAAGTTACAACTCCATTCTATCATTTATAATACTGTTTGTGCAACAATAACCCATTCACTAAACGTTCTTTCCTGTTTTGCATCTAACTAGGCCACTGTGTTTCTATGATAGGACTGGCATATAAAATGGCTTCAAATAAGCGATAAGACCAAATTATATTGCAAAGTTAGGAAGAAGAATACTTTTCTTCAATCCTTTGCCCTGCTGTGCTGCCGAATTTTGCAATTAGGTACCACGCATAGCTCAACCAGTAGCTTGCTCATGTTAGTTGATCGCCGATTCCTCTTTTGTTTTGCCGCCTTCTTGGTACCATTTTAGATCTCCATGGAACGTATATGTCACGTGACGCTGCTAGCGTTCTAGTCCTACTATTTCTATGGTTCCAGCCTGAAGTAGCAGTAAAATCCAGAATTTTGACGTTTCCTTGTCTGCACAAGTTTTATGGCATTATAGGTGCAGTGAAACTTAAGGAACTAGAAAGGAATTTTTTAGTACTAGAATTTGATAAAAAGAGGTCCAAAAATGAGGAACTTTTAGATCTAGGCCTTGAGGCTCCTTGTAAAAAAAAGCGTACAGTCCTATATGTCATTTAATACACAGATGACTCAATAAAACTAAGTCTATAGACTTTCTCAGGTCGCAAAACTCCAGTATTGAACATTCTTAACTTTTTGAGAAAGCCTACTTTCCTACAAAACACCGTCCTCAAGACGTAATGCATGCCAGGAAAAGCATGTCCCAAATACATGAAGTGATTTTTATGAATTAAAATCATCTTGTGTTTTGTGAATTTCAAGTGATTTTTACATGACATAAAATTTTCCTTCTACAATGTCATGATTTCCCATCTCTACAGTATAGTCCGGTTATAACGTACTTTAAGGTACCTGCCGGTTTAGTACGTTGTATGCGAAGTACGTTTTTACCAGGATAAGAGAAATTGAGAAAAGACGAGTTGTTGACAGTGTAGCTATGATCATAGGCCACATTTCCAGCAACATTTAACAAGTTAGATGTTTGTTAATTTTGTTAGAAGTTATTTAGAGTAACATGGCTCAAAGAAGTCCGCAACATGCTTCTGAACAGTGTTCTTTATCCAAATAATGTTGACTACAGCATCAATTTTGCTCAATATCTTAAGTGTTCCTTCAGCGCTAGGAAAATCTGAAACCTCGAAGAATCGTTGAAGAACTTGAACAGCAGTTGCTGCATCACTAGTTGAGGGAAGTACAGCTATGTTATCAGCATCTTCCTCTTCACCTTCATCATCTTGGACCTCTTAACTTGCTGCAGTTTGTCTCGCATCTCTAACTTCTCTTGCAATGTCGGAGTTGCTCAAAATTGGAGAGGTGACCAATTCCTCATCGATAGCTGTAAAGTCATTTCTGAGATTGCTGTCGTTGGCACTTATGTACCGAAGATGGGCAAGGCGCTCAAAAATAACATCTAAATCTTCATTTTGTGCAGTTGTGGCCCCAGGTTCATCTTGGTTTTCGCTTGGTTGCTTTTTGAAACCTGCCTTTTTAAAGCAGCTGGCAATTGTTTCTTGGGTAACACCATTCTCCGAGACTGACTTTGCCCAGTGTAGGCACTCCAACACATTAACTGTTAAGTCATCTTTCCTGTTGTCTTCAATTGCTCTGATGAGTTTTGACAGCAGGCGCTTACGATAGAAGACTTTGAAGTTTTTTTATGATACCCATGTCACATGGCTGCAGTCGACTGGTACAATTCGGTGGCAAAAACTCTAATTGGATTGCAATGAGTTTGGTGGCCAGGTCTTGATCGTGGGCACTACAACTTTCAACAATTAGGAACACTTTTCTTCTTTCTCTAACAAATTTTATATCAAGCTTCATCACCCATTCTACGAAAATATCTAATGTCATCCACGCTTTCTTGTTGAATTTGTACTCAACTGGAAGATGTCTGACATTCTTGACGCAGCGTGGTCTAGCTGATTTTCCAATTGCTAATAGAGGTAACTTTTCGGCGCTATCCATATTTGCTCCAATAATCAGGGTTATTCGCTCTTTACTTCTCTTTCTACAGTGACAATTATCACCTTTGAATGTATACGTTCTGTCAGGAAGCAACATAAAGAACAGTCCTGTTTCGTCTGCATTAAATATGTCATTTTTATCATATTCTTCAAGAAGACCTGGTAGTTTGTTGCAGAGCCAATCATCAACTGTAACTTTTGGAGCTGAATTTGCTTCTCCACTGAGCACACGAAAGGATATTTCTCGTCTTTTTAAAAATCTGTTAAGCCAACCATCGCTGCAGTGGAAACCCTCGTGACCTAATTCTGCGGCCAATTCATTTGCCTTCTGTTTCAACAGAGGTCCACCAATCGGAGCCCCGTATGTTCTAGCTTGCTTCAGCCACAAAAGTAAAGCATCCTCAACTTCATTAAACGTCGCTTTACTCAACCTATTGGTGTCATTGCTACAAAATATTTTCCTGTCTGTTGTATTTCTATCTTACTCAGGTTCAGAGACAATAATCACTCCATAGTTTACTTGTAACGCAAGAATCTAATCTATCTATATAAACATATGCAAATCATGTGCCAATCATGTAGGGGTCTGGTGCCAAGATATTTAATCATTACACTGTCTTTCCAAATTGTGTTAACCGTGGATTTACTGAGGCCAAACTCTCTCGTAATCTCAACTTGAGTTTTATTTTTCGAATCGATTAGTTTTTACTATCGTTCGCTTCGTTTCTAAACTTACAGCCTTTCTCTTTCTACTCTCTATTCATTGCCTTGCTGACTGAAGTGAGTGAAATGCTAGACCTACACTTGCTATAGTTTTTGAAAATATAAACAAAAAATGAGATAATGACAAACGATGGCACAGGTGGTGGTAGTGTTTATTAGTCCTATGACAGAAGGGTTGGCACCTTTGATAGACTGACGAATATTAGACGTAACGCAATTGTCTTTAAACAAAAAGTGCGTGGTATCCGGGGGGCAATTGTTGGAAGAGTTGAAAGAAAAGGTATTTTATAGCTGAAAGTATGTTTTAAGCGGGTAAGTTGTAAGCGGGGTAGTTTTTTAATGTTTTGTAAGTACAATTTCCGGGACCAAGCGCACAAGTACGCTATATCCGAAAGTGCGTTATAAGCAAGTACGCTATAACGAGATTATACTGTACAAAATTTTACATTTCTAATACCACAAAGAATGTCTGTGATCTTGTGAACTCAAGGGAGGGTAGCCAAGGTCGTTGGTGGGAACCGAGGCCCTTACAGTCTCTATCATACAAAATTGCACAGAAATACGGTTGAAATACAGGGTTCCTGCCAGGGACGTAACTTCAATAAATTTTGGGGGGCGTGTCAGACGTTGTCCTTGCGAACATTCTTAGTCTCTGACCTTTTGTTTGGTTACCGTAGTTCACCAATAGACCTGGGTCCAGTAAATTGCCCTGCAGAAGTACATAGTACTACCGTTTTTGCCCTGCATAACGGCAAGTTTTCAAGGTTCGGGGGAGGGGAATTACTCACCCCCATAGCCCCCATAAGTTTCGTCCCCGGTTCGAACAGCTTTTGTGGAAAAGAGTTCCCTGATTTGTTGTCTAACTTGTACAGTTTTGCATCACTGATAGGATGAATACATACATTTTCCCTGAATTATTCTAAAATGTTGTTTTTTCCTTGACTAAGTATCATATTTCATTTCATTTCGATTCATAGCAATATTCAAAATTCCATTAAGTAACACAATGCATTATACTAACGACAATCTACAATACATAATATATGACATTGTCATGAATATGTGACATGAATAATGGAATTTTTTAAAGGAAGACTCTCCCAGTAGTCCGAAAATTAAGGAGAGGAGAGCCCCCTAAATTATAAGTAATGATTTGCTCAATAGCAGTGCACTTGCTTTCCTAGCATATGTTTCCCAGAATTATAAAGAACTTTGAATTTATTTGTTATGATACTTTCTAAATGAATATTTAGAAAGTGAATTTTTTAGCTCTTCCGGAAGTCTCTCCACATTTTTGCTTCCATATAACGAATTGACTTCAAACCATATTGGAGGGTTTTTTATGAGTGAGAAAGACACCTCCTCGATAAGAATCACTTGTATGATATTGAAGAATGTTTGAGGTACAAGTAAAGAAATAATGAACGCACATAGGATTCATTTTATTAATTTATTCAAATATTAAACTTAGAATTTTGACTTCAAACACGTGCTTCTATTCAACTAAATTATTCATCCTTCTATTCAACCGAGATACATGCTACTATTCAACCGATGTAGTATTGTAATAATGCTGATTTTATGTTCAACGTAATGGGAGGAATACGCGCAGCGCATTGCTTCGCGCATATACTACTTCGCCATGCGCCATGCTATAAATGTTTATATACGCTCTATAGTTCGTTTGGTTATCTCTATTTAAGTTTTTCTTATGTAAATTATGTACATTATCATGCTGGGTTTCCTTCTTATGAAGGAATTTAGAAACTTCTAATTATACAAGTTAATTTCATCCATCCCACCCGGGCAGCGAGAGCAAGAACAAAAAGCAATGAAATAATTACAGCGGTATGATATATACATATATAAAGTAAAGTAATAAAGGAAAACGGCAAATTACTTTACTTTATACAGCTCTACCACCCAGGTAATGAGCACTGTATTGCAGAATTCATCGCTACGCTATTATATATATACATATATGTATATATATATATATATATATATATATATATATATATATATATATATATATATATATATATATATATAAAACAGCTAGCAAATCAGAAAGTTGCAATCGCAAAGTCACAAGCAACAGCGGCACTTTATGAGAACCTGAAATCAAAAGAAGGACAAAAGGAAATTTTCAAAATAGGCTGAGCAAGAAATAACAAGACAAAAGATAACTATGAGGGATATTACATCAAGAATGAACAAGGAGACACATCGTATTCAAACGAAGAAAACAATGAGATATGGGCAACATACTACGTGAAACTTTTAAACGAAAGTAGACAGCACGTTTACTCAAACTCGGAAAAGAGAAACATGGAAGATATAACACCTATCGAAGAAGCAGAAGTAGAGAAACATCTTTCCAAGATGAAAAACAACAAAAGCGTAGGTCCAGATGGAATACCAATAGAAGCATCTAAGGTTTTAGGAATTCTAGGAGTCAAAATTTTGACTAAAATATTTAACAACATATTAATAAATGGAGAAATACCAGAAGAGTGGAGAAGAAGTACAATAACTCCAATACATAAGGGCAAAGGTGACCACATGAACTGAGCAAGCTACAGAGGGATAAAGTTGTTAAACCACACAATGAAACTATGGGAAAGAATATTTGAGTCAAGAGCAGAAAATAAATTTGGCTTCCAACCGGGAAAATCGACGATCGACCCAATATTCACAATAAAATTATTAATGGAAGAATGCAGAGAGAAACAGAAAACCGAATACATGACTACAGGAGAGCAACATAGTGACCTACGAGTAGAACAACAGCAGATAAATAGAGTGGAAAAGTTTAAATATCTAGGGACAATTCTTAGCGATGATACATCTGTGACAAGAGAGGTTGTACACAGACAACAAAAAGCATGGACAACATGGAAGGAGGTGACAGGCATATTATTTGATAAAAAGATTTCCAAAAGGATGAAAAGCGAAATCTACAAAAGAATGATACGACCAGCTATGACATACGGCAGTGAGTGTCTAACAGTCAAAAAGAAAGAAAATGATAAATTTGAGGTAACGGAGATGAAGATGCTGAGAAGAATTGAAGGAATTACTGTAATATCTATGACTATATTATTGTGCTTTGTTTATATACGGCACTGTGTAGGCGCCGTGGTTCTATATATGTTGTTGTTGTTTCAAGTGAAGAGAGAGTACATCGTGTTATGATTGAGAGTGTGTTTTGATTGAGTATGTGAAGTTTGATATTACTTAAATATTGTCGTTTATTTCTGGAAACTGCAACCCTCAAGAATTAACAATTACCAGACTAGATAAAAGCAGAAATGAAGATGTAAGGCGAGCTTTAGATGTAGTGAACCTATAAATGAATTTATAAGAACAAACAGACTATGATGGTTTGGTCATGTATATCGCAGAGGAGAGAACAACATCCTTAAGAAGATATACAATTTTGAACAACATGGGAGAAGAAAAAGAGGTAGACCAAAAACAACTTGGAAAAGAGTGATTGAGGAAGATATTGTTGGCATATGATCTCATAGATTCCCTATGATCTTTATGTTATTGTTATGCAAATTATGTTGTCATGTTAATAAATCTTTGCTTCGAGCTTTTCAAAATATGTCTCGTGTTTTCTATGCTGTGTAGAATCTCAAGAAATTTCTTCCATCATGGCGAATGAGATAAACTCAACAGGTTATGGGCCCAGGCAAAATGCTCCTGGACGATTTGCAAGACTTATTTTCGATGGAGATGAACGAAATTACGAGCAGTGGGAGATTACGTTTTTAGGCTATATGAAGCTACGAGATTTGAAAACAACAATCCTTGCCAATGGAGACGTAGATGCATCGAAGAAAAAGGAAGCATTCGCTGATTTGATACAATTTCTTGATGACAAGAGCCTGTCATTAATAATGCGTGATGCGGTTGATAATGGACGAGAAGCATTGAAGATTTTAAGAGCACACTATGCTGGGACTGGGAAACCGCGAATCATTTCCCTTTACACAGATTTAACTTCCCTTGTAAAATCACCCGAAGAATCTGTCACTGATTATGTGATAAGAGCCGAGAAAGCTTCCACAGCACTGAAGAATGCCGGAGAAATAGTAAACCATAGTTTGTTAATCACCATGGTTCTCAAGGGGTTACCAGAAAGCTTATAACCTTTCGTTGTCGTTGTTACTCAGAGCGACAAAACGCAAACCTTTGCCGAATTTAAAGTAGCACTCAGAAGTTTCGAAGATACTGAAAGATCAAGAATAGCTGAGAACGATTCAATCATGAAACAAAGAAGTATTACTTCAAACCAAAATCAACAGCCCAAGAAGAAGGTAGGCCCTATTTGTTTCAAATGCAGCCAACCAGGGCATATCGCACGTAACTGTTCAATGGATGACAAAAGGAAAAGTGCGATGTGGTGTAGTACCTGCCGCTCTGGAAGTCACAATGACAGATCGTGTCTTAAACAAAAGGGAAGGAAAACAGAAAAAACTAAATAAGGTAGCAGAAGATGAAGTTGAGCACTCATTTTTATTTACATTGAAAGCAGTATCAAATGAAAGTAATTCTGGTATGCGAAATTCACTTTTAGTAGATTGTGGTGCTACAAGTCATATAATTACAGACAAGTCAAAGTTTATAAGGTTTGATAACACATTTGATCCTTCTAAACATTACATTGAATTAGCAAATGGAGTAAAGACTAATAATGTAGCACTTATGAGGGGAGACGTTGATGTTGTTATTCATGACATAGAAGAAAACCCAAAGAAAGCTACTCTGACAAATGCATTGTATATCCCTTCTTACCCCCAAGATATTTTGTCAGTTCAAGCTGCAACTGAAAAGGGGGCTTCCATTATTTTCCAGCCAGATCATGCTGAAATAAAGTATAAGGATGGAACTGAATTTAGCATAGAGAAAGATGGTAGATTATATTATCTGAAGACATATGATAATATAGAGTCTGATTCTGTGAATTACACACGGGACATTAAGGAATGGCATGAAATACTAGGCCATTGTAATTATGAGGACATTATTAAGCTGGAAGATGTAGTAGATGGAATGAAAGTTACTGGTAAAGATAGTGTTAAGCCAGGCGATTGCAATACTTGCATATTAGGAAAACTTAATGATAACAGGAGCAGGCAACCAGATAAGAGAGCAAAAGCACCACTAGAACTTGTGCATAGAGACCTTTCAGGGCCAATTGGGCCAACATCACGTGATGGTTTTAAATACAGCATTGCATTTACTGATGATTTTTCAGGGGCAGTAGCAGTCTATTTTCTCAAGAGCAAGAGTGACACAGTACGAGCTACTGAGAAGTTCCTTGCAGACGTAGCTCCCTATGGTACAGTCAAATGCATGAGATCTGATGGAGGTGGTGAGTTCATTTCAAAAGAATTTGAATTTCTCCTTACGAAAAATGGCATCCGCCATGAGAAATCTTGCCCTAATTCACCTCATCAAAATGGCACAGCCGAGCGACATTGGAGAACCCTTTTAGAAATGGGTAGATGCCTTTTGACACAAGGGAATGTCAGTAAAGAATTTTGGCCTTATGCAGTTATTGCAACAGCTCATATACGCAACAGATGCTATAACAAACGCCTGAAGAAAACACCATACCAAGCCATGACAGGAAGGAAGCCTAACCTCTCTAATATGAGAACATTTGGATCAGAATGTTTTGCGTAGAAGCAGAAAGAAGCAAATTGGATGACAGATGTACAAAGGGAAATTTTCTTGGATATGATAAGAGCAGTCCATCATATCTTGTTTTTATCCCTGAGACAAACAAAGTTATGAAGCATAGAGTTGTGAAATTTCCAACCAAGAGAATGACTGAACAACAGACGCAAACTGAAGATGTATTTTCTGATTTTGAGGAAGCCATATTCTGTCAACACCAAGCAATTAAAGACCCCAATCCTAGTACTGCAAGAGCTACTAATGTTGATGAATTTCAAGGGGTAGTTAATCCAGAAACAGAGAGAGCAACAAATGAAATAACAGAGCCAATTGATAATCAAGTGCCATCTCAAAGTAGGTATCCTAAAAGGGAGAGAAGACCACCAATTCGCCTAGGTGATTATGTGAATGAAGATGAAATCGAAAGCAATCAACTGATGAATACAATAGACTATTGCTATAGAGCAGGGGTCTCAGACACGCGGCCCGCGGGTCAACTGCGGCCCCCGGTGCGATAATTTGTGGCCCCCATCTTAATATGAAAGATTAATAAAAGTGCGGCCCGCAAGATTGATATGATTTACATTTGTTGTGTGTGGCGCTGAATGAACCAAGCACGATGAGGTATACGCCTGGAGGACAGGTATCGGCCGGGCTGTCCAGCACCTTGCTCACTCATTCATTCCACCAGTCAACAGTGTAAAGGAAAAGCCGTTGTGTACGTCAGTTTGAGCTATGCGCATGCGTCTGTCCAGTGAAGGAGACAGCAGCTAAACCACGTCTGCCTCCGCGAGGTAAGTTTCTGTGATTATTTCGAATTTAATTTTAATCCTGGCGCGATTTGATGCGAGAAATATACCCTTCTGATGAAATCCCGACGGTTAGTTTTCTTTTGGACTCACAAAACACCCCCGTCTCTTACGTGAGGACTGCTTTTCCCTGCTTCCGCTCGACCGGTTTCAAGTGGAATCACATATTACAGAGCCCCAATGATGTCTCTTTGTCTCTTTCAAAGCCTGCATTGAAAAGAAAGTTTGTGATGAGCACAGACAATGTCAGCACAAATGGGAAGTACAATTGTTCTTTGTTGATCACAGGTGCAACCTGACATGTGGTACTTGCACTGAAAAAGTTGCGGTGCACGAGGAATACAATTTGAAACGTCATTATACAACTAGACATACTGAGTACCAGGGAGATGAGAGACCCAACCAGCTTGCCAGTCTTAAAACAAATCTACTGAGGCAACAGCATTTCTTTAAGAAAGCAAACAAAGAGAGTTCTGCAACAGTTGAAGCTAGCTACGTCGTTAGTGAGATG
>WIPJ01027381.1:20872-32134 GCA_018155075.1 Cassiopea andromeda | reverse complement strand
ATATATATATATATATATATATATATATATATATATATATATATATATATATGTATATATATAAAAGATGCGGAGATGCGGTTGTTTATAAGTAGTTAGATTCACGTTCAATTTTGTAGTAAAGTTCAAGCGATGGACGTTTGAAAACTAATTGTAGTGAATACTAATGGAGCAGGGTGGCCTACGTTTCATTAGGCCGACAAACAAAACCATCATAACGTTGAAAAGCACTTGTTGATTTGCTACAACATCATTGAGACATATTTTTAATTTCAACAAAGGGAGTTTAAGTTTAACTCATTCCAGTAAATGTGGGCGTATTGGAAATGCGAAGCTTTGAATAAAGCCCTACTAATCGCCATTTCAATCATTTTAAGCGTTGTATTATTCTACGTAATTGAACTACGTCATCTATTCGAAATGGCTTAAGATTGGACCAAGCCTACTTGCTATCTAATTCAAAATGGCCTACAACTAGAACAAGCCTATCTGCTACCCAACTTCGTAGTACGGACAGGTTTTAACATTTTCTCCTTTAGTCACGAGCAAAAAAGAACAAATCATTCACAGTTGCGTTCAAGATGTATGTAACAGTACAATATCGAAGTTAAATTAAGTCTATCAACACAACACAAAACCATTTCAACGTCTTGAAATAACCAATTTGTTCTAGCCAACATTTAAATGAACAGAGGGCAAGTCTGACTAGGTGGTATTCATGTAACAACTTTGAAGCAAAATGTTTTGAGGATCTGCCTGCCAAAATATTTCTGGAAATCAAATTAGCAATCGGGGAAGAACCTCTACTTTGTATTCTAGGAGGATTTAAGGGGCGAGAAGCAAAGCTCCTTGTGATATGTCTCGAAAGGTAAATCACTATAACTAAACATTTTCCAAGGAACACTTCAGTGACCATGAGATAACAACGAAAATCACGGAAACACTAAAAAATATACACTTTATTTGTACAAAAGTATTTAATAATTGTTGCTGAACGTCATTGTCCTTAAACCCTTTATATTTTGAGCCATAGATTATTTCAAAGCTCTTGGACAACAAAAGGTTTAAATTTGCTTGAAAATAAAAGAAAAATTCAAAGTTTTGCTTACGAGCTAGTTCATCATAAAAACAAGACAATAGCAGCACAGAACAAAAATTTGGTATCTACATTTTAAAACTAAAAAGACTCAAACAGCAAAAAGAAATCAAATAAAAAATGATCTAATTCTTGGTAACCTTTGAGCCATGTATTATTCTTAAATTGTTCTTAAATTCCAGCGATTCTGAGCCTTAAAGTGCTTATGCATGAAAACACAAGTTTTCTGTATTTGCCATAATTCACAACACGATTCTATTTCGAAAGGAATGGAGAAAACAGAATCGCTATATTTTTTATTTTTTTCCTTCTGTGGCTTTCCAAAGTTGGAAAAATCACTACTTTTCGCGGTACTTTTTCATTTTCAAAATATTCTGTTCGTGACGTAATCATTAGGTGTTGTAGTAGTTTCCTAACGGCGGCCAGTACAGCAGCTTACTCCCTTCACCGTGGAAAACGTTGCGTAGCGGGTGGACTTGGTGACATAAGCTCTGGAAACGGTAGGCACAGTTCGCTGGCGTGGGCCTAATCAGAGCTCGTCTAGTGATTAAACAATCTGTACAGCATTCGTTTAAACAATTTTGTACAGCATTCGTTTTGAAGACTCTTGCTTAGATGTCAGAAGCTATGTTGCCAGTTCACTTGGATTTCACGCTAGATTGAATTAAAATGCAGTGCCCACAACAGACGCTGCAAATTAATCACCAGATTATAATGAAGATCAAGGACTGCGTGAATGGAGAAAGGTAAATAGGCCTAAGCTGGGCATTTTATTAACGCAGTTTCGATTGATCTTATTGACGGGTGTGAAGAGTAGTAACGAAGTAATTTTACTGTTAGATTTATTCCTGCAGTCCATCTGGGAAAGATCTAGAAAAGAGCAGTGGGAGGGCCATTTGGGCGTTAGTGCCCATTGGTTTCAAAGCCACTTCGAAACCAATGAGCACTATCGCTCCTTTGAAAGTGGTGCTTAGGAGGAAAAAATGCCAGTCATAGAGGATATGAAGTACCATATCTCCTATGACAAGATGTCTTGGTAGAAAAATATGAAATTGAAGTTTGCAGCAAATCTGACAACACATCCATTCCACTCAATTTTGAGAAGTGCTTGATATATATAAATCAAATTAAATGTTTAAGGAAAAAATATATCAATAGAAAAAGAAAAATGAATGGAAAGAGACCTCCTCTTAGTTGATCTCATTGGCTTCAATGTAGAATTGTCTTTCAATTGAGAGCACACTGTTCTAGGATTTAGTTAAGCATTAATTTATCCACTGCAAAGCACATATGAAATTAATTGAAATGTAGACAAAGAACTATGACCTTTTTAGGGGGGGGGCACTTGAGGTTGCATTCATAAATGACTGTTTATTCCATTCAAGGTAATCAATGCAATGGCTTATCAAATTCCAAGAAAGTTGAGTGTCACTGAACTCTATGCAACTGGTGGGTGTGGTAGAGCTGATGATTTACTGGTGCATGCAAGTGCAGCTCACAGACACAAGATGCTGTGCTTCAAGTTCTGCAGGCACTTTAATCTAAATGTGTATTGGCCCATATATTACATTCCACATTTTCTGGTGGCAAATTTTACCTCAGATCTTTGCTCACAGACACAAACTAATGTTAATGAGACCTAAGGCATCGTACATTTTGTTATTGTATGAGGCCAATATTATATATTTTTGAAGGCTAAACAATGTTTTGCTCTCCCTTGAAAATGATTTTTTATCTGCTGAAATTATTAACTAACAAAGTTCATTTAATTACAGCCAGAAAGCAAGCACATCTTCAGAAATGCTAAAAGCCAATGAAGGGTCAACCCAGGGGCTTTGTCCCAAGTAGTGTTAGCAGGGGCAATCATATCAAACCTCATCAATTAGACTTTCCCTTGGAACTCATCAACTTAGAATAATTTATTTATCAGTATTGAATGTCATGATGCCTACTTGTAAGGTGGCCTTGAGCTGAAATGATTTTTGCTTGGCATTTCAAACTTTGAAATGTTAACCTCTCTCCAATTCCAAGATCTTACTCAGAGATTGGAGTTATTTCAAGAATGTATGATTATGGATCTTGGACATAGTATAAATATATTTCTTTACAACAGCAGTTTGCCTGGTTTCTAGTAAGGTCTTAATTCTGCTGTATATAAGGTGCACAGAGTGCTGGCTAATGACAGCTGACAGAATAACTAGTCCTCAGATGCAGCATACCCTATAGATCTTTTGGCAGAGTGGCAGAGGTTTAGGAGGGGTGGTTGCACAAAACATAGCCCTTAACTGTAGCTTGAGGGGCCTCAGCCCCCCAACATAATTGGTTAATTTCTTGTAAGTGAAAGATTACTGCCGACCAAATATGCCCTTTGAAAACTAAATTGCTATTTAACAACATCTTGATATAATGTTGAAGTATTTGAGGAATTTCTACTGATCCACTCTCTGAGTTCTTTGTAAATCTAGGTGCGTGAACTTATTAATTTCTTGTAAAAAATAATTCTATGAACAGAGCCCCACATAGCTATCAAACTATGTCTACAGCACTGCAAGCCAATCATTAAAACTTAGGAACTAGTAAAAGGTCTATGCGCAAATGGCTGAATAAGATGTGTACCAGGGCAAGTTCATCTATGCAGTGGTAATTTGTTAACATTCTAAACTTCAACATTGGGCTTGGCCTACTTGAAACAACACCCTTATTCATACCTAATTTTAGTGTGCAGTGATAACCAATTTGTGCAGTGATAAACTCAAAACGTGCAGTGATAAATTATGAAATGTGCAGTGATAAGAACGGTGCTTAGCAATTTTGGTCATACTTGGAAAAGAGTCCTGACTTTTTTGTACGTACATATTGCAAAGTTTAACTGCTTGTCAAACATCTCCTCTAGAAAATGCCCCATAAACATGACAAAAAATATTCAAAAATCTTAGAATACCTTATAGACCTAAATTTCTTGAAAAAAACGTTACCAGATCACGGAATGTACTGTGAAATGCAACTGCTCAGTTTACCTGACTTTTCTTTTACGGTATCCCTGTTTTTTAGTAATTTTAACTTTATTTTTTAAACTACTGGAAAAATATTTCCAAATAATCCATAAAACGTGCTGGCGTATATATACCAGGCCATCTATTGGTGTTACCCCCTCAGAATGCCTCATTTCTTGTAAAATGTGCAGTGATAAAATTTCCTTAAAATTAGGTATGCCCTTATTCCTCAGAATCAGATACGGTAAGGCAAGTTAAACAAAGCAGCAGTATTTACAAGGGGGCCTGACCCCCAAGTACCCCTTAGAAATCACTACTGGTCTAAGGCTAAGTGGCAATTCAAGTTTACCGCCGTCAACATTGTGAGAGGAAAACTTCAAAGATTGAGGCAGAAGGATGAATGATATATCAGACACTGACTGCTCTTTGCTTCAAAGAGCTGCCCACATGGCCACCTCCTTGTCTGTGCGTATTGCCATCTTGTATTTCAGTAGTGGAGCAGTCACTGCAGTGCTTGTGACAGTAAACCTATAGAACATAGATCACTTGCTATATGAATATATTTATCAATATATTTAAGGACACATACTAATTGTCTAACCTGATTTGACCCTCTTCCCGAGCAGCTAAAACGTCAATTGGTATCCGATTTGGGTCTTCTGGAAACTCACGTGCTGGTATTTGACCATGCACGGTAAGATGCTCATCTTGGTGCGGTGCATTGGGAAGCAAATTTAAGTTCCCAAAGTATCCTTCACTCTCATTGTCAACGCTGGATAGTTGCTTAACACCCTTACTCAATAAATCGCTCGTATCACTTTCAGCCATTATTCATAGAGTACGAGGCAACGACAACACCTACTGATTACGTCACTTTCATGTTCGAAAAACCACGCATAGTAGCCACTTTAAAAAGCAATTAAAGATACTTAACGTGACAATTTTCAAATAAAAACCACATCAAATGTACTCTTAAAGTCTGAATTTTAAGAATTGCTAATAAAATCGAGATGTAAACCTTTGATGCATAAACACTTTAATATCCTTAAAGACGTCATTCGTTTAAAAAATTGTGTATTTGAACCTTCGTAGAAGGATGTCCAGACCTTTCAATGAACAAATCAGATGCGAGCTGCTGATTGCGCGGGTAGGCTCGTTTGCACGCGCTGTTTTTTCGAGTAAAACCTTTTTCAATTACTGAAAGGCATTGATAAAAGTTGTAAAATGTCTAACGAAGCACTTAATTATAGGCAATTATGTCATGCTTAATACTCGATGCTCCTCATCAAGAACATCAAGTTTGCTCTTATCTTCGCTTTCCTCGAATTCATCATTGATTTACGACTAGAATCAACTATTCTAAGGATGAATGACATCCAGCAGCAAAGTGAAGTAACTTGATTGCTAAGCATTTTAACAGGCAAATCATAGATTTTGAGCTTTCCACTATACTTGAATGCATAGTCTATCAATTTCATCGCTCCCTAGCAATGCAATTGATAGATTTGCGTGCGCAACAAATCGATGGCGTGGGAGATGTCGGGCGTGTGCCTGCACGGTCGTGAGTGATCGCACGTACCTTAATGAAATGCCTGGATGTGTGACTCCACACGGCGTTCACGCTACTGAAGATGAAGAATAAGGACGAATAATTTATTGACAAAATACTTGAACAGTCAAAACTCCATGTGCAATCAACGACATAAGTAGAAAAACTTAGTGAACTATATCATTCTTCTTTCAAAGGCCAAAAACATTTATATATAACGATGATGTACAACACTCTAAGAAGAAACGGCCTAGTATGAAATGTAAACCCGATACTTTTCAAAAATTAGCGTAGGATTCCATACAAATTTATTTCACAATCCTTGTGTAAACTTGGTGTAAAAGGTTTAATGACTTGGCGCACGTAATAAAGGAAATATTTTGAAATATTTTCCAGTCTAAACCATTAAAATGTATCCAAAAAGAAGCTTAAGGATGGGTATTTTTGATGGAGTAATGCAAGGAGCAATTTAGCTTCGAACGCAAATAGTGAATTATTGAATGGAACATAAAAGGACCAATATTTTCAATAGTCTACAATTTACTTGGCTTTTTGACGCCTACAAAATCCCTTGTGCAACAAATTAGCCACGTGGATGATTTATAAGCTATTGTCTGTCTGCCTATTGCTACCATAATGCGAGTGAAATAAGCCAGTTGGGAATTATAAAAAAAACCAGGCACATACCACCAAGACTCGGGCAGCACTTACACGGGGCCGACCGAATATTTAGTAGGTCAAATATTTGGCCACTTAGGCGTAGCGTTCATACGGGGCTGGCTAACCGATATCAAATTAGGTCACTTAGGCGTGCAAATATTCGGCCGCTTAGGAAAGCGACCTTTGGAACTTGGCCGGTCAAGTTCGCGAACGGCCCGTGTGAATTGCCTTGACCGGCCGAATATTTGCACAGCACCATAAAGAAGGTGTCAATATGCGATCAAGAGTCCTTTGGTAAATGACAGAGTTTTTAAAATGAGGTTTGTTCCAAGAAAGTTACTAGTGGTTTGCAATTTTACGTTTCTCAACATTTAATGGATGGGTGAATGATGTCGTAGATTAATTTTAAAACTGACGTCGGTTTTGAATGTAATAGCAAATGTAGTAGGTATTGCTTTAATGGTTACTATGCTCTCAGATAACTTCTCACGTTTGCACTCGTTAAGTGAGAAGGATGCTACCTTTGTTTACAATAGATTTGGCACAATTCGCACTCTGCACATGTCATGAACTTGACTGATCGGCCCCGTGTAAACGCAATGCCCTTTTTATGGTGGACTGCTTAACCAACCTAATATTTGGCCTCTCATATATTCGGCCGGCCCAGTGTAAACGTAGCCTCAGAACTGCTGAAATTTAAGAATAATTCAAGACTAATGCAAAGCTCAAGCTTAATTAGAACGAAGAATTGTTGTATATTCCAGTCATAATACAGTAGAAACCCGCATAAAAGAACCTAGGTATTTCCTGAGCAACTTTGGTAGGTTTTTAATTAGTGGATTGGTATTCTTGATTCCAGTCTGTCAGGTTCTTAATAAGGTTGTTATATACACTACATGCTTTGCATGCTTTTACAGTGCTTTCAGCCCATGAATTTTCGGTAACTCTTGAGAACACTTTACAGTCAGAATGCTGTATAATAATCTTGTCATGTGTTGTGCAACTTGAAAAGTACAGACAGCCTATGAAGATTTCTACTCATGAATTTTGAAATGACACAGCATGAAATCCTTTATATAAGAAGCATCCCCATTTCAGCCTATCTGAGGTTCTTATTTAGGAGGTTCAAGCAATAAAATGTCAGCCTCTCATAAACAGGTTCTTATATACGGGTTTCTGCTGTACTGCTTGTAAATTAACTTCTCCAATATCGATACAATATTTATTATTTTTACTACAGCACGAAAAAGCAGCATCATTCTTTTGAAATACTTAAAAGCTTTTTTCGTCCGACACTCAGAGTATGAAAACGTCGGATAGTGACCTAAAGGTTAACCGAAATATATATCCAGATGCAGTTAATGTGATAGGATGCGTCTAATTGGCCCCAAGTGTGACCAAATAGGACAATGTTAATCTTCAAGTAACAATATTAATCTATCCGACGTTTTCATACTCTGATGAGTGTCGGACGAAAAAAGTCTTTAAGTATGTCAAATGAATGTTGCCGCTTTTTCGTGCTGTGGTAAAGTTCTGTAGTATCAACAGACTATTTACTACTTTGTTCCATTTCTGCTATACTTTATGATGAAGTAAGACATCAACTGAGACTTGAATATATTACTTCAATATTCAAGCTAAGTTATGTCTTTAGTACTTTAGAATAATTTAGGAATAATCAAAGGCCCAAATCAAAAACTCTTAAGAATATTGAAGCTCTCCAAAAATTAGGCATTCTAATAAAAAGTGTGCATCATTGAATAAAAGAAATCGGCCAACAAGGAGAATGTCCCAACGAAGCCAAACACCATATTGTGTCTATTCTCAAGGTTCTTTAGGCTCAGTATGAATTCTCGCCAAAGATTCTAGCCAGAATGTATCTAGAATACAATGACTCCGCCATACGAGCTGGCACAATTGGGCAAACTTGGCTTGAATGTTGATAAAATTCACCAAATTACAATTGGCAAGTTACTTAAAAGGTATAAAGATTCGCGCTCGCCACAGATGTGGAGCGAAAAGGGTCTAGAAAAAGAGAAATGAGACATCCAGACACGATAGCCTTGTACATAAAATTAACCCAGGGGAACATAACCCCTCGTATTTCATTGCCACAATACTATGATATCATAAGGGATAGACGCCGCCAAGAACTGACCTTGTGATGATAATTCTGCTGAATAACTAAAAATGTCTAACTAACAATTTCATGGACTTTCCTTTCGTACTTCTAGTGAATCTTCTGATTTTATTCCAAAAAAGTTCTCAGATGTGTTACACAATTTCAACTCTCTAAATAAACCGAAATTAAATGTCATTTTATGACCATTTTCCTGAGTTAAAGATTGAAAAATAAAGAGGTAAGCAAGAAATAAGAACAGTATCCACGTTTTTTACAAAATTTTTCCATTTTCCATGGTTTTTGCAGCTCTTTACCTGCCTTCCAACTCAGTGTCCGCACGGACAGAGGGAGGGGGGTTGCTAAGCAAAAAGCAGACAGATATTGACAGGGGGAGGGAGGGGATTGAAAACTGGCGACAATGTGTGGACATCCTTTATGAATGACCCCATACGAGATCTTACCTATGTCACTGCAATTTCAAAACTGAGCTCCTTAACTCACCCTGGGCATAAACTGATCTGGAAAGATTTCCACTTAATAATTCAAAACTAGACAAGCAATAGTGGTACATGGAGGTATTGACTCATAAATAAATGCTTCCTTTTTATAACAATATCTTAGTAACAGTTATTAAAGATGGAAGATATTGTCAAGCAAATAACATCCAATTCAATGGCATCACCAGATTAAAATACTTCCTCTGAAGATTCAGGCCCAGTTTACACTATACCGATTTCATATGAAAAGGACATGGACATGTTCCGTTTTAGCCTACCGTCTACACTGAACCGCTTTCCCATCCGGCATAAAATGAAGACTATTGCATAGGACTATAACTTTTAAATCATACTGTTTCCATTCGAAACGGTAATCTTAATAAGCAGGGGGTGAGAAAGTTTTTCCATTGAGTAGCAGTGGAGTAGCAGTGGTGTAGCCAGGGTTGCACCTTTGGGAATCGAAACAAGGTGGGGCAAGGGGAGGGGGTAAAAGGGTTCGTGATCTTTGGGAGGTAACTAGGGGGTAGAAAAGGGTTAGGAGGACATAGCCTCTTGTGGTAGGCAGCGTGAAGTACCACTTGCTATGAAGAAGGAAAGAGGACTGGAAAATGTTTGCGACCACACCCTGTAAATGTTAGGAAAACGCCCTTCTGGACATAAAGATACAACCTTTTCTAGATAAAAAAGAGCATTTGCATTTGCTATTTCAGAGCTACCTTCCAATGTATCGATTGCATTGTAGATTTGAGCGGTTCTCGGACAAGCTATTGAATAGCTCTAGATTTAAGACTGCTGTCCTTATGTGCTTATCCTTTCTAAAACTTCGAAATGTTTACGTTAGTAAAATGTGGGGCTGGATATTCTTGGCAACTGCTTGGCTGGGGGGGTGTTTAATAAATGGAAATAGGTGGTAAAACTCTCGAAAATTTGTAATTGCGCGCCCCCCTACTATTTGGCGCCCAAGAGTAAACGTATTTCTATAAGAAACAAACCCTCTGGCTTCAGCCTGGATGTTTCTTAATAATTCGCCAAATCTAACGATATTTCTGAAGTGTTTCTAAAATTTAAAGGCTTCCAATGACAGTAACAACCCAGATTAGGCAATTGTGATGCAAGAAAAAGGATGCTCAGGTTTTGTGAGGCATGTAATGGATGTTCATTCTATCTTCTTGCTACTTTGGTCAAAATTCTACTGGTGAAAACAGTTTTTACATGTTCGTATTTGAAACTCAGTTTGCCTATGCTTCTTAAATGTTTCTTAATTTTTGCCTAATTTCAGCTTCATGCTTCTTATAGATATGTTGCTTATACTAAAAATATACATATTTAAAATAAAATGGGCTCCCTTGCAGATCCTCCGGCAAAATGGCAAATCCTATGGCCAGCACAATACAGTAGGTAAAATGAACTATGATAAATCGAATTCAACCTCTTTAGTCCTATTAATTGCACACATCCGTCTATTAATTGCACACATCCGTCTTTGTTGTATGAAACATCCACGTGATTGTTTATGGTTAAAGCCGCTAAATCAACTCAACATTTGATTTCCATTATTGATCTATAATTCATGATTTTCTAGAGCACGACTGATCGCAAGGCTGCGTTGAAAAAAGAAAAATTACAATTTATGACCTTCAGCGCAAAAGAGGAGCCCTTGCTAGAAAAGAAATTCATCTTGTTTTGGAGAGAACAAACAACTAAACTATATCCAATTATGCAGGCGACTGGACGTAATTTCTAAAAATCAATGACATTTTCTTAATGGATGACTTCATCTCATCAAACTTCGTTCAAGACTTAAACGCCCATCGCTGGTTCGGAGATAAAAGGAATATTTCGAATTCTCAGACTAACTAACTCTTCGCCATCAATATATCTTTGAAACAGCATCCGGCTTTAAACAAATTGGACAAAAGTTACGAAAGGAAAGCATTTGTTCTCGACATTGATAGCACATCTTATCTAACTCTCGGATATACTAGCATGCTAAATTTGAGGAATTTCGTTCCCTCAGGCGGTTTAAATGTGTATTATCTACCAACACCACCACCATCATACAGGCTGCAGCAACAACAACAACAAAAACAGGAAAACTACATACGGGGGTTTAAGAGTTCAGGAGGTTCTTCAGATATGCTATTCATTATTCCCATCTGTCACGTGACTTTTCCAGTGCCGCCATGATGGATCACAACCTTACCGTGGATACACATAGCAACCAGTTGCTTTTACTGCACGTTGTGACTGCTGAATGCGAACTACTGAGCTAAAGCTTGCCAAGTGATCAACATATCGTTACTTTTCTACTTTTCCACCATAATTTCATCGCAGCTTGGTATCTG
>WIPJ01027034.1:167574-189679 GCA_018155075.1 Cassiopea andromeda | reverse complement strand
CCAATTTGCATATGGATGTGATAAGCAGAATCACCCAACTCTATTACCAGAGGTGGGGGTGGGGGTGGGGGATCAGCAATGAGTAGATATCCAAGGTAAAAATATGAAGTATATATTCATTGTGAAGCGAGTATTCATTTGTTTACTTCTTACAGGTATCTCAGTAACTGAAGATATGTTGAGAAAAGTGGCAGAACTTTCTCATGTTTATGAGGTTGGGGACAACTACCTTCCAGAAGACTTCATGGAGGAATGTCAGCATATTATTGCAAAGCCTGAGGATATCAAGCCTAAAGACTGTGTTAATGCATTCATATACTTAAAGGAAAACTATAACAATGTACATTAGTTCTGCTTTCTTAACTGCAAAAAATAAAAAAGGATTATGGGAATAAACTTTTGTTATTTAGATTACAGTTCAAGTGTTCATAAGCCATTTATGTATAAATTGTCTCCACTAAGTACTATTTAGCTTTCAAGTTCAGGTAAGTTTAAACCTTTGCAAAATCCATTGCATTTGTGATTTCTTGTAAAGTTTTCAATTGCAAAAGATGCAAGATTGCCTGCACAAAACAAGTACTCATCATCTTCCTTCAGTGTGGTTGTTGCAATTTCAGGATCCATTAGCTGGTAATTGCAGCCTTGGATATCTACTACCATTAGCCTCCTTTGTGATTTCTCGTATGAGAAATGTACAAATGCATTAGCTTTTTGGGAAATTATGGCCTGGTTTCCTGTTACTGTCCCTGTATTATTGATGTGTTTCTCAAAGTTTCCATGTATATATTTCTCTATGGTGGCAAACTCTTTTGATGGCAGTTCACACATGAAAACTTCATTGTATTTGAATGTAGATCCAAAATTGTTCAGTTCATTTTCTTGAACACTGCGCTCAAACATTGCTGCAAAGTGTTGAGCCAGACAATTCATCTGAACACACCGCTTTGCTTGTAACTCAGGGGTCTGCCCAAGCTGCTTAATGCACTCCAGTGTATCTGTTTTGTACTTTTTAATTACCCATTGCCCTTTAAATTTTCCACAAGATGCTACAGCTTTGTATGCCTTGCAAAATCCACCTTCAGCAAACGGTTGCTCATCAACTGACAATTTAACAACCTCCTTGGATGACCAGCTTTGCACATGGATATCAAATGTAAAAAGATTAACTGTGGTTTCCTCTTGTGATATATTCTTCCCCAACTGGAGCATCTGGGATATTGATATACTCTTGGGAATCTCATTCTTTATTGCTAAGTGGCTGTGAACTAAAGTGGGCTTGTGTAATGGTTCACTTGAGAGATGCAGCTCATGAGCAGTTGCCGCACTTTGCTTGGCTCTTTTGTTTATATGGTGCAATGAGTCGTCGTAATTTTTATCACTTTGTACACCAGCGCAATTGTAATCTATTGGATAGCTCCTAACAGGAAGAAATCTTGGTGGATGTGTAGATTAGTCATGTATCGTTTTCCACTCAATTTATACATCAAACGAAAGTACTCAGCACGCTGTTTAAGAATATGGAAACAAATTTACGGCTAACCATATCGTTACGAACTTATAACACAAAATACCTTCCAAAACAACGCATGTTTTACCATATTTGGTCAATTTCATAATGGCGGAAGTAAGAAAACTAACGCTAACCCTAACCCTAACCCTGGACGCGTATTATGGTTCTTCCTAGGGTGAGGGTTAGGGTTAGGGTTAGCGTTAGTTTTCCTACTTCCGCTATTATGAAATTGACCAAATATGGTAAAACATGCGTTGTTTTGGAAGGCATTTTGTGTTATAAGTTCGTAACGATATGGTTAGCCGTAAATTTGTTTCCATATTCTTAAACAGCGTGCTGAGTACTTTCGTTTGATGTATCAATTGTTTGGAAAACGATACATGACTAATCTACACATCCGCCGAAATCTTATATGCATGAGGTTTGGGTTTGGGATCTGGGAAATAGAATTACAAGATGGGCCTTGCTCCCCAGCCAGAACATCACTAAAGAAGCCAGTGCCAATTTTTGTCTTGAAATGCTCGTTGCATGCTTCTTTTATGCCTTCAATTGTTAAATCTGTTTTTGTATGGAACAAACTCTCTGGGTCCAACGCGACAGAACTTCTGTGCCTTCCCAGCCACTGACGCACTCAGTCGTTGGACGGTGATAAAATCGTTTTCCACCGAAGTTCTATCCCTTCTGAAGTTTTTCATACTCTTCCTTTTTTTGTTCATATCTCTTTTTACTGCCATTTTCTTTGCAAAAGCATGCCATTTATTGTGATCATCGTCCCCTCTTCCCGCCATGTCATTCATCGGTACACGTGAGAACGGATGCACTAATTGCTGAAAAGCATGCTGGTATACTGTGGCAAACCTTGGCTTGCGGTAAGAAACAATTTCAAAATATTTCGCTTTCGAAAGTTATCGAAAAAAATTTTTTTTAGTTTAATAAAACTTTTTTTAAAATCTGAAAATTTTTTTTAAAAAAAGTGAATGGCAAGCATGGGCCACCATAGACTACCACGAAAACCAAATTGTAGGGTATATAATATTTCATGCTTTTCTAGGAATGCATACAAACGTTTATACATGACCTTTTCAGTGATTATGCTAAAAACAGAAAGAAGAGAAATGGGACTATAATTCGATGCAGTTACTGGGCAGGCTTTTTTGATGCATGGAATTACTTTAGCCAGTTTCATTTTGTCAGGGAATGTCCCACATTGAAATGATTCATTTATGATTTGAGAAAGTGGAGAAGAGATCAACAAAGAAAGAGATTCCAAAATCCTCATAGGTATGCTGTTAGGTCCAAGAGACTTTCCAGATTTTAAGAGAGAAATTATATCAGAAATATCAGAAAGAACTGATGGCGCAATGAAAATAGAATTTCCAACTCTATCAACTTAGAACGGTTGGTAACGCTTGTGACTGTTCTGTGGAAACACTGGACTAACCTTCATAGTCAACGAATATTATGAGGTAAGTTGGCCAGTCGCTGATGAGTTTACAATTCGTTATGCATTCTATATCAATTACAGCAAATGATATACTGTCACTCTCCAAGGAAACTTTGGATTTCCTTCGTTTATAGGCTATGTAATATCACTATATACACTCCCCTCATAAAGGTATTGCACAGGTTTGCAAGTTAATCATGGTGGATATGGCGTCAGCGACTATTCATATGCAAATTAAAATTCGTCTTATAAGAATTAAGTCCATCGTTTGAAGAAAAAACTTAAAACGAATCAAAATCAGTTACTTAACATTAGAAATATTGAAAATAGATAGTGTTTCAACAATGAACGATCACAATATTTTAATATTTTGTTGGGTAGCCACGCTTCTCTGAAGCTCATTGAGACGACATGGAATTCAGTCGTAAAGTTTGGCAATAAAACTCTGAGGTATACGTCGCCATTCTTCTAATATTCTGGCAATCAGTTCTTCTCTCGTTGTTGGAGGATATCTGTTTTTTTAATGAACAGTATTAATTTGTTTTTAATGAACAACGAAACATTTTCGATAATGTTAAGGTCAGGACTGTTTGCAGGCCATGGAAGCACATAAA
Source organism: Cassiopea andromeda (assembly GCA_018155075.1). Taxonomy (NCBI): domain Eukaryota; kingdom Metazoa; phylum Cnidaria; class Scyphozoa; order Rhizostomeae; family Cassiopeidae; genus Cassiopea; species Cassiopea andromeda. The sequence continues at coordinate 186,111 of WIPJ01027034.1, read as the reverse complement.
TCACACGCAATTTTGTATAAATCTTGGTCTTTTTGGCACGACATGGGGGTGCATTATCATGTTGAAAGAGGAATGGCCTTTTTTCTTCTCCAAACATTTGTTTTACGGACTGGTGAAGGTTTTCGTGCAGAATTTCGATGTATGTTACTGCGTTAATTTGACCATGGCATCGACCTACGCCATTAGGTCCAATGCACCCCCAAAACATAGAAGAAACTGAATTTTTAAAATGGGCTGAAAAAAGTCAGTATTGCTAGCTTCTTCAGATCTTCGCCAAACGGTGAGTGTTTTGCAATCAGTTGTCGATCCAAATCAGCATTCATCGGAAAAAATGACATCTTTCTACTGGTCAGTGGTCCAGTGGAAAAGAATCCTGCTCTTTTGGGCACGGGGCAACATCTCTGTTTTAAATTAATGTAGGGTTTTTGCTTTCTTTTGCAACACTTCATATTATATTTATGAAGAATGCGCCTTACTAAAGCCGCGGGTGGATTCTTGGCCGGAAAACAAGTCGCTACTTCATTTGCAATAGTTTTCTAGCTGCAAATTCATTGCTTCCTTGCAACTTTGCACACATATCTCTCTCTTCTTTCGTTTATTATTTTTGGTCTCCCAGTTGTCTGCTTTTGATGAATTGAGCCAGTTTTTTTGAATGACTTAAATATTCTTTTGCACATAGAATAATGGCATCCAACAACTTTAGCAACTTGAGGAAATGAATGGCCGATTTCTTTCAAAATTTTTACAGTGACTCGCTCTTTGTGTGATAGTTCTCTTTTTTCACCATGTTCCCCCATACAAGCCAAACATGAAAACAAGGGTTGCAGAGTTTATTTTGTGTGCAGAAAAGTGTCTTCATCACTTCTCTTCTTATTTTCCCGCCAATTTGAAGATCTAAGGGGCTAAATGTAATCAGTAATAGACTCGGGAACTTCTACTTCTGGTAAAAGTCACTTACTGATAATTTATGCGGAGGGTGCTGTGAAAAAATGACTAACTACACAAGCAATTCAGGCTGTGGTTGAATCAACAATGGCATTTAATTATGAGATAAGGGCATGGCAAAAGAAGGAGATAAGAGAGATGCAAAAAATAGCGGACCAAGGATATCGTTATATATGGATGAACAAGAAAAAAGGACCGGCCCTAAAGCAAATTGAGGAGAGGCAAGTGAACATGTGGGGAGTTAGGTCATTGCAAGCTAAGATTGAGGAAAGAGTATTGCGAAGAATCGGTCATGTGCTAAGGATGGAAAACACTCGCCCTACGAAACGAGTAACGCTTGGCTGGTATGTACCACTGGTGACACCGACACCAGAAAGGAAACCAAGACATGGAACACTAGAATACTGGAGGAAGATTTTGAACGAGGCAGGGTTAGATGCAGACTCAGTTGAGCATCTGGTGTGGGATCGATCAAATTGGAGAGAAATAATACGAAAGAGGACAAGGCACATAGAAGAGTGGGAAGAAGAGCAAGCAAAGTGTCATGGGAATTAACGTTCACAGATGTCAAGATCGCAAAAGAATGATGAACAACAACGATCATTACTATGTCAATGGACTGAATGTGGTAAAACTTTTACATCAATTACAGGAAGAAAAATTCATGAAAAGGTCCATAGAAAAAACAGACAGCAAGAGACAAAGTGTGAATGGTGCAATACAACAATAATTGGAAAAGCATCACTATGTAGCCACCATAAATTTTGCACAGGTGCTCCTAAAGGAATTTGTCCACATTGTGGAGAGAAAAAATTTGTGGCCAATATGGCTCACCATAGAAAATAATGTGCGCTCAAAAACGAGAGACAATACACTTTGAAGGAAGAAGAAAAAGCTGCACAGCGTAAGATTAGAGAGAATGAGAACAAAGGGATAATGATAAATTGTGAACATTGTAATGAACCAAAATCTAAAACAAATATTAACAGGCATAAGAGAGCCTGCAAGAGGACAAAAGATAACGTCGGGAGGGTTAATCGGACGGCGAATTCCTGATAGAGAATGACAGCCAACAGACAGATGATGATTATGATGATGATTATGATGATGATTATGATGATGATCTTGATGATGATGATGTAATCAACTGTGCTATTTTAGGACATTGTATTGCAAATCCGGGCTATTTAAATTTAGACTTTTCTACCCCTTAACTATCGTCACCCCTTTTCTATTCCGGACTGACACGTATCATCATTTTGTTCCCCGCATATTAACTTATCAAAAAAATCTAGCCAGAAATTCTTATTCTAGCCCCCCAGTTTATTATTGTTGAGTCTGTATTTCAATCCTGGCCTACAAAGCGTGAGAATTCGAGTTTTTCCCTTTGCCTATAACCCAGCTATAGTTATTAATGATTAGAGAGATTTTCTACCCACCCTTTTCATTCAATCCCCGTTGTTAGATTTTCTGGAAATTTCCAACCACCCCTACTATTCCAAATCCCCCGTCTACTCGGGACTCAAGAGTAAGTTCCCTGAGCTTCGCTCAGATCTCTGCATTAACTAGTATTCGTTGTTATATGGCAGCGTGAGACTGCATTCCATGTAAAGTGCACGCTGAAGGTACACCAGGAAATATGAGAGGTCCACTGAAAATTGTGACTGTGCAGCACCAACTCAAGCTAATACCAAAAGACATCCCATCCCATCCTGTTTACAAGCCACTACTCAAGAATATTCATCCACTGAAATTTTTTGCGCCAGTTTCTGGAAGCTTCCAAACCGAATGCCGAAAATAGAGCTTAGTGTACGTCGAAGATCTTCGGGCTTAAGAACATGGAATGCACTTTGGCAACATGCTCGTGTTGGACCACCATGGCATGAAGTTTGAATCCGGTTAGTAGACCAGAGCTTCCGCATTTCTCTAGCTAGGTAGTGGTCGTTATTCATGGCCGAGATGTGGACTGAAGAGAAAGTAGTATGTAACCTCAGGAAGATTTGACCCCATGATATGGTAAAGTCAAATGTCCTTTACCCCACCAAAAGATGGGAGGAAAAATTTACCCCACCATACAACTATTTTACTTTGCAAAGTGCAGGTACTTTTTTCACAGTTAAAAATAAAAGCGCTCTACAGGTTTTGTGATAGAAAAATAATACGAAAGGCACCTTAACATGTTCATTAAGTTACTTTGACTGACAGAATCATCACTTACCTACATTAGGGCCACAATTTATTAGAGGATGATATTGAAATGACACGCAATTGCTTTATATTTGACATTCCAGACGTACTGTATATGTTTGAATATGGCTTTTTACCCCATTCCTGTGGTTAAAACCTATTTATAAGGGGATAGCACGTTCCAATTGGTGGCTGTAATGTATGGCACCTCCAATTGCATGGAGGCAGCGATTATGGAACCAGCTCAAAACGAAGCTATGAAGTGTACAGATAACGTCAGGGAACCACCTTAAAACGAAACAATGAAGCTGATTACTCTAAATACCATCGACAAAATTAGAAATTTTAGAAAGAAAAGACCAGGGAAAGAGAGAATCATCAAATATGCGTGCAGCGAGTATGGCCTAAATGAAAAAAGACGCTGTTGAAGCATTGCAGTTTTTGGAGTTAAAACAAACAGTCCGGATCGAAATAAACAAAGAAGGCAACGATTCTTACTTCATATGTGAAGAAATGAAAACCAAAGTTTTATGTCAGCCCGAGAAAGAAAATGCTCTTAGCTGTCCAGATACCACTCGCAAAAATGACGCTGACGAAGACGAAGCTGCTGATGATGACAGTGGTGGTGACAGTAGCTCAGTCATTACTTCATACCTTCCCATTGGGTGCCGAGCGGACAGGGGAAACCCTGACAAAAGGAATTCGAAGTGGGCCTCAATAGCTATTGTTAAACTGGTATCAACCGTTGGATCTCGTGGAATGGGGATCTCACCGGAGGGACAGTCACCTTGCCAATTGCTGGAGCTCCCTAAAACTGTTGACGGCCTACAATGCGGTGCATTGTGTCACTGACCCGAGAGCTATGAGTGCTCTGTGAAAGATAAATTGGAAACAGATGTGGGGAGAAATCCAGGGCCAGCAAGTCAAGCCCAGAGACAAGCAAGAAATGCCAGAAGAAAGAGAAGAGTAAGAAGGAGAATTAGTAAAATAAGAAAATTACAGAAAGAATGGGTGAAAGGAAACAAAGGAATCGCAACGTGGAATGTACAGAGGGCCAATATACACGGAAGAAGGTGTAGAGCAATAGTCAAACTATGCAAGCGGAGTGGAAAGGATATAACCTTTGTAACTGAGCTAAACACCTTTAGCCATGGCATCAAGACATTTGAGATAGATGGGGAAAGTATGTGCCTTCTACATTCTACGAAAACAGGAGTATTAATGAGAGGAAAAAGGTATAGAAAATTGGAAACGGAAGGAAGAAAGTGGTACCCCGCAGACAGAGCAACAAGGGTGGAATTCAGAGATTAAATCCTGCCATCGGTATATCAACCAGTCAGGGGGAGTGCACAATATGAACAAAAGATACAAGAGGTGAGGAGAGAGCTAGAACGAGTGATACACGGGGGTACATCAAAGCAAATTGTTGTGATTGGGGGGACATTAATGCACAGATTGGTAGAAATATAGGAACGTATGACAAATCCAACACAGCACAGTGGGAAGATATGTGTTCAGGAGAACAAACCCACAAGGAGAATATCAAATTGAATGGCTCACTAAGCACGGATTATGTTGGGTTAATTCACTTTTCTATATGAAGAAAAGAGGCACATGGTTCAATCGTGCCAGAAAAATATGGTATGAGATTGATGGATTCATAACAAGAGAAGAGGACAGACATAGAATTGTAAAAGCTCTGAAAATCAAGCATAATGAAATGCTATCCAACCACAACATCGTAGAAATGAAGCTAAAAATGAAAACACCGAGACGATCAAATGAGAGAAAACAAATGAAAAGAGGAAATATAAACTAGGAGAAAATGATGAATCGAGAAATAGCAGAGCATTGCTGAAAGAGGACAGAAGAAAGAGGCAATCAAGAAGCAACAAAAAGGGGCGTGAACACGGAAGACCTAGAATGGCAAACAGTGAGCAACATAATTAGAGCTACTGCGGAGGAAGTATGTGGTAAACGAGAGAAACAAACAAACCCATGGATGAACCAACACGAGAAAGATGCAATGGAATTAAAAGCAGAGTTACGTGAAGCACTAAGAGAGAGAAATCGAGTGATACGGCAGACAAGAGACAGAACAAGCCCGGAGTATGTATAGCCAAAGCAAGACTGACAGAGAAAAGAACAAACTACAAAAGAGAGTTAAGACAATGGGAGGAAAACTGGAGGAATCAATTAGCCGAAGAGTGTCAACAAGCATGGCAAATGGGACAAATTGGGAGGATGTACAAAATACTGCAAAAGCTGCAAAGGAGAGGAGAGTACAACAACAGCAAGACCATAATGCTTTTTACCGAGGAGGAATTTAAAGGTCATCTCGAAAAATCACTCATGGGCGATATGAAAATAGTCTGGACCAGATATTGAAGACGATTGAAAAGGTGGAGGAACTGACGGTGGAGGAAGAGACGTTTGTTGGAGAGAAACAACAAATTAATTGTACAGAATCCGAGTTTTGAAGAAATAAAGAATGAAATAGCGAAGATAAAGGATGCAGCACCAGGAGAGGATGAGATATGATTGAGGTACATTAGAGAAGCAGGAGATGAGATCAGAAAAAGTGTGTATAGAAAGATCCAGTGGTTGTGGGAAAACCCCGCACACAGATGGAATGATGGCCAAAAAGTTGGAATAATCATCCCATTACATAAGAAAGGGGATAAGAAAGATATGAATTATTTCAGAGGAGTGTGCTTACTGCCTATCATGAGCAGAATTTTAGCGAGAATTTTGGCGACAAGGCTCCGAAATTGGGAAGAAGCTACTGGAGTACTAGACTAGAATCAAGCAGGTTTTTGAAAAGGAAGATCGACGGCTGATGCAACACAAATCTTTGTAAGAATCCAAGAAGATGTGAAAGTAGTTAGAAATATGGAAGACATAAACAATGAAAGTGAGGAAAGAAAAGAGATGGCTATACTTCTAGATCTTAAAAAAGCATACCCACGAGTAAGTCGACCAATATTATGAGCCATACTGGAGAAATATAGACTACCAAGCAAAGTAATTGACAAGCTGGAGGACCTACACGAATTTACATCATACAGAGTCAGGGGGGAAGAAAGAGACATTACGGAGTTCATGCCAAAGAGAGGATTACGGGAGGGATGTGCGACATCCCTGGTGACTTTTAACATATTTCATCAGGCGGTTATTCGATTCGCAGAAAAGGAAAGAGCACGTGAAGCAGAGAAAAGAAAGAAAAAAGTAGGTATTTAGTGGTCGTTCATGCCAGGTCATTCACTTCCACCGAAAAATGTAAAGCGCACGTTTAACTCAGAAGCCAAGAATGCAACACTAACAATGTCTTTGTTTGCGGATGACACCACTATCATTGGAATGAGCGACGAAATAGAAGAAGGCAAGGAAATAATCGAGAAAGTCATGGGGGAGTTTGAAGAGAGAACCAATGAATCAAAGGAAGAGAAAATGGAATTCGGAGAAAAAGACAATGAGGAAATACGAATGTTAGGACCATATATGGGAAATGAACACGATACTAACATGCGAATAAAGAGAGCAGCAAGAACATGAATGCAAATAAAGAAGAGATTTATGAAATGTAAGCTCAGCAAGAAGACACAAGCCAAAGTAGTGGAAACCTGCGTAGAAAGCACCATTTTGTTCATTCTGCTGTAAGACCTTTTTCAAAATCGGAGACAAAAAGAATTCAAAGCTGGATAGAGAAGAGATATAGATACATATGGAGTAACAAGAAGGAGGAACCTTTGAGACAGACGGAGAGAAATCGTATGAATATGCAAGATGTGAGAAACGAGCTAGATGTGAAGACAATCAGAAGCAAAATAGAGAAGAGCCACTTAGTAAGAATTGGTCACATTGCAAGAATGTCAGATGAAAGATTAGTAAAACAAGCGACGATGGGTTGGATCAGAAGAATGGAGACGGGGAGAAAAGCAAGGAAAGAAGGATTACGACGCTTACGTATTGGCACAGACTATTGAAGGAAGCAAATATAGAGGCCCATGAAGTAGAAAGAATAGCGATGGATAGAGCAAAATGGAAAAATGTAGTCAAAGATAGAATGAGACATATAGAACAATTCGAGAGACAACAGGGGCATCAGTATATAAGAAATGAAAATGAAGAACATATTGAAAGAAGATCACAGTATGAAGCACAGAATGACAACAAATGCAAATACAAAGGGTGTGGCAGAACATTCAGAACTAAAGCTGGACTGGTCATCCATCAGAAAAGACTTCACAGAACAATGGAAAATGCTACAACTTTTAGATGCCAGAAGTACAATAGTGAGTTCAGACAAGAGGCGGCATTGAAAAACCGCTCTAAAGCATGTAAAGGTGGGAAAATAGAAGGAGATAGAAAAGAATGCAGAATACGTAATAACTTGGTTGGAAGGACGAATTATGCAAGACATGTAAGGAGCTGTGAACAGAGGAGAGAGCAGCACAAGGGAGGAGATCAGATCAGACTAATACACAAACTGCAAGAAAATATATATCAAAGAGAATGGTATGCACATATTGCGGAGCAAATGTTACAGCTACCAATTTGGCAAAGCACCAAAAATCGAGAGCCTGCATGGCCTCGGATCAGTGACACAATGGACTGCAAACCTCATGCCTGACAGCAACAAAAGAGGAAGAAGAAGGTGGTGACAGTATTAATGTTGACGGATAGCCAATCCCTCCTTGCTAACAAAGATTTGATTTTGATGCTCCAGTTTTGGAAAATTATGTCACCGAAAAGGCCAAAACTATAAGAGATCCAGAATCCTCAACCAATATATCAAATGCTGTTGTAGAATTAGTGGACACAATCAGCGAATTACACCAAATGCGCAGAATCGAAAGAGCCAGGGCAGATTCCTTGATGGCTGATAATTTCACTTTGAAAATTAAAAACCAGGAGCTGGAAATTCTTATCGAAAATATCCATGGGTCTCAAAAACAAGAAAACAAGACAAACCTTAAGTTGAGAGAACATAGAAATGCGGGAAGCCCAAGGGAGGAAAGTCATGAATGTCCTGGTAGTTCTGTGTCCAATATCGGTTGTCCTACAGTTCAGCGTATTATGCAGTTACAGAAACACAACATGGATCCAAATAATTCATACGTTCATCCAGAATCAAGCAATGAAAAAGCTGCTGAAATGATACAGTCCGAATGGGAAACGTGTTTGAAGGAAAGAAAACGTACATACGAACAGCATCTAGCAAAGGCCCACAAGAATGCATCTAAGAAATCCCCAAACAGCTCAGAATATATACGAAACCCAACGAACAGTAACAAATCAGTGAATCTGTCAATTGTATCTGAAGACATTAATATACCATATGCGTGATCTGTATTGCACAAAAGAAAGAAGGATAATTGCATGCAAAAGAAAAAACGAAACAAACAAAACAAGATGCAAAGACCATCAAGTTTTTTAAAAGATTGGCAAAATAATACATTGCTGGCTAAAGAACACATCAATTACAAACGCATCAAAAATAGCAATAAAAGCGAAAGCAGTAAAGCCACTAGCAACAGCAACAACACCAGCAATAACAACAGCAACAAAAACATAAATAATGACCTCCAGAATGGAGATCTAGGAAGCACCACTTACGTCCTGGGAGACTCCATAATGAAAAATGTTGCATCCTAGAGACTACGTAAACGACTACGATACGAAACAAATTTGAGAGCCTGAAAACTGTTGTATGCAATAATCTAGATAAAGCTTGAAAGCACGTTCACTACCAGTCAATTCATGATAGATGGTTTTCTCAAACCCTTTAGGTATGATCGAAATAAAAATGGTGGGAGCCTTCTAACCTTTGACAGAGCTGGGGTTCCAGTAAGGGAAATTAAAACCTACAAATTCCCTTCAGAAATTGAGATTATTGCAATAGAACTAATAATTAAAAAAGTCAGATGGCTACTTCTTAATCTCCATCGTCCACCAAATCATAGCTCAAAGTTTTTCTTTAACGAAGTAGAAAAAGGCCTTGACTTTTATCGTAGCAAATATGAAAAAGTCATTCTGACTGGTGACCTTAATTGCGAGTTTAGTGATAGTGCGATTCGAGACTTCATGGATAGCTATAACTTTACTAATATGGTGAGGGATTCAATCTGTTTTAAGTCGAGTAACCCAACCTGTATTGATCTTATACTAACTAATGGAAAAGGAAGTCTAGAAAAAGCACAACAACAGCTGAAGCAGGATTATCTGATGTGTCATGATCCTTACTGCCATTAGGAGTGGGTCTGTAAAGAGAGGCCCAGGAATCAAAATATATCGGGACTATAAATCCTACAAACCTGATATTTTCATTCACGATATATTAGCTAATGTTTTATCACGCCTACCACAGAGGTTAGATTATAGCAGTTTTGAAGAACTTATCAATAGCATTCTGGAGAAACACATACCTATTAAATAAAAGGTACGTGAGAGCCAATGACGGGGCTTCTATGAATAAAGAACTACGTAACGGTTGAAAATTTCAATGCATACAAAGAACAAAGAAACCGATGTGTAAATATTCTTAGGAAGACTAAACGTGACTACTACAGAAACGTAGACCTAAAGGATTTCATTGATAGCCGGAAATTTTGGAAAACTGCCAAACCAGTTTTCACAGATACAGTACAAGTTTTTCAATCAATTAATCTTATCGAAAATGATGAGCGAAGATCTTGCGATTGTAAAAGTTTTTAACGACTATTTTACCAATATCACAAAGGAACTTGAAATCAGTGTAAATAAGACCCATCTCTCTACAACTCATGGAATAGATGATCCTATAGATATAGCAATAATAAAGTACAGTAAACACCCTAGTATAAAGAAGATAAAGGAAGTATTGACTCCATCCAAAACGTTTTCCTTTAGAAACATCACTACATTGGAAGCTTTACAACGAATTGAAAAATTAAGTAATAGCAAGGCAGTATCCCAGCTAGAGTACTAAAAGAAAACCCTTCAATTTTTGCTAATGTACTGAAAAAATGTTTCAATGAAAGCCTGGATGAGTGCAAATTTCCCAAAAACTTTAAAGCAGGAGATGTTTCAGCAATTCACAAAAAGGGGATGCTAACCGCAAGCAAAACTACAGACCAATCACAATCTTACCACCAGTCTCAAAAGTCTATGAAAGACTAGTTGAAAATCAGATAAAACCGTTTTCTCTCGGATTTCATAACCCTTTGCTCTGCGGTTTTAGAGAAAGTACAACACACAACATGCTTTACTGCGATTTATAGAGAAATGCAAAAAAAATTTGGATGAAGGGAATTGTGTTGGTGCTGTTTTCATGGACCTTTCCAAGGCTTTTGACTGCTTGAATCATGAACTCTAGGTGGCAAAGTTAGAGGCGTATGGCTTTAGCAGAAATGCCTTAACGTCCATTCATAGCTACTTATACAAAGAAAACAAAGAGGAAAAGTGAATGGGTCTTTTAGTGAATGGAAATACATCAATTTTAGTGAATGGAAATAGATCGTTTTTAGTGAATGGAAATACATCGATGTTCGTACCAGACATTGACATTTGTAATTATGCAGATGACACTACATTTTATGTAAGTGACACTGACACCATACATATAGTGAACAAACTAGAGAGCTTTGTCTCAACTGTTTCTAGTTGGTTTACAGATAACTGCATAAGGCTAAATAGAGACAAATGTCATTTTATGGTCTTTGGTGACCAAAGCAACGATTTAACCTTACAAATTGAAACTATCCCAGTTGTTGAAAATAGAGAGCAAAAAGTACTAGGGATCACGGTTGATGAAAAACTAACATTTAAAACACACGTTGAATCTTTATGTAAGAGGGCAAATCAAAAGCTCCATGCTCTTTCTCGTATTTCGTGCTACTTAAGCACAGAGCAACTGAAACTTACAATGAAAACGTTGATTCTATCGCAATTTAACTACTACCCTCTCGTGTGGATGTTCTGTGACTGAATCCTGGACAATAAAATAAATCGAATACATGAAAAGGCTTTGCGCATCTCATCCCAGAATAAAATAGCTGACTTTAACACCCTTCTGCTTGAATCAAACTCTGTATCAATACACAAAAAAAACCTACAGTTGTTAATGATTGAGGTCAACAACACTGTACAAAATATCAACCCGATTTTTATGAAGGAAATATTTGTACAAAAGGACATAACCCACAATCTTAAGAACAATTTGCCAATGCGTATCCCCAAAGCGCGAACTTCTAGTTACGGAATTGAAAGCCTATCCTATTTAGGTTGTAAGCTGTGGAATAACCTACCCGATGATCTTAAAAGCATTAAAACTCTTGCATCATTTAAAAGGCAAATGAAAGGATGGAAAGATAGCTACAACTGCAGGTTATGCAGAAAATTCGTTAGTTATATCGGTTTCCTTAATTAACTCTATTAATCTAGATTTCATTTTACATTTGTATACTAGCTTTATTTCTCTTCTTCTATGTAAATAAATCACTATTTTATTGTATTATATATGGGCTGTTGTAAGTAGTAGGCTTTAATTAGCTGACATACTAGCTACGTATTTATTCATCTACGCCTACTGTAAATAGTTGAAATATTATTATTATTATTTCATGTTCAATTCACACCACAGAAAGTAATTGGTGGACTGTTCTTGAAGGTCCAGTGGCAACAAGCCTCCTTAGAGCTCCAAGACTTTCTTTATGATCCTGGCCGTGTTCAGCAACACTGTGATCTGCATAGTTTCAATCTTTTTTTGAATTCCGATTTGATGTAATCTATTTCTCAAAGACTTTGGAACTGTTCCCAAAGCCCCTATCACAATTGGAATAACAAATACTTTCTTGTTCCATAGAACTTGTAATCTCTTTTCAAATCTTGGTATTTCTCTCTTTTTTCCTTTTCCTTCATTTCAACTCTGTGATCTCAAGGTATTGCAAAGTCCACAATCTGATATGTATCCCTTTCTTTGTCAACAATTATAAGGTCAGGCCTTCTAGCTTCAATATGATGATCTGTCTGCACTTCAAAGTCCCAAAGCAACTGGCTCTTATCATTTTCAAGGACAGATTCTGGTTTGTGTTCATTCCATTTACCAGCATGACTGAATCGTAATTGCTTGCATAATTCCCAATGAATCACTCTTCCTACCCAGTCGTGTCTCCTTTTGTACTCTTTCTGTGCAAGTTTCGTGCATGCACAAATAATATGCATTACTGTTTCTTCTCTTTGTCCACACATGAGACAGAGACTATTCTCTTGGGTTTTATCTATCCCTGCCTTTATTATTATTATTATCTGGGCTCTATTTTGCTGTTTTCTATTGAATACAATCTCTTGCCGAGTTATATCCCATAACCTAGGGCAAGGGAAGGTGAAGTTTTATGTACTTTATAACTGTAGCACTTCGCTAATGTTAGTGGTTTGGTTGTGAAATAACAGTAGTTTTGATCACATGGATAGTACACGCCGCAGTAAATGAGCTATTCCATTCAGTACTATCTTTTGCAATTGTTGCAGACAAGGGTTCCCAGGAATTTGCTTGATATGATCTTCAGATTTCCTCTTTATTGTACTTAATGCCCCAATTACTACTGGTACTAATGACGTTTTCAAATGCCACATCTTCTGTATTGCAATTTCCAGGTCTTTGTATTTGCTAACTTTTCATACTCCTTAATTGAAACGTTTCTATCAGAAGGCACTGTCATATCAATCAACAAACGTCTTTTCTTTGTGGTCTTTCACAGTGATATCTGGCTGATTTGCTTTAACTGATCTGTCAGTGTGTATTGTGAAGTCCCAAAGGATAGTTGCATCATTCCCTTCCGTAACTGGTTCTGGGTGATGTTCATACCAGTGTTCAGCATGTTGAGCATTATAGTGCTGGCATATTCTCCAATGTAGATACTGTTCCATTTTATCATGCAGTTCTTTGTATTCTTTTGGTGCAAGTATTGGGCATCTTGCAACTAGGTGGTCAATTGTTTCAATTTTATCCTCTCATAATCTGCATTTAGAGTCAGTTCCATTTTAATTACATTTGCCTGATAGTTTCTTGTGTATAGACTCTGGTCTTGTGCTGCCATTATAAAACCCTCTGTCTCTGCTTTGAGTCCAGCGTACATCAACCATTGGTGTGTATTGGCTTGGTCTATATCAGGGTCTTTGCTCCGTAGTGCATATTGGCCATGTAAAGGTTTCTGTTCCCATTTACTTTTGATTGCATCTAATCCTTTCCTTTTTGCCTCCTGTTTTACAATATTTAGTTGTGTTTCACTAATTTCAATCGGTGCTAGTTCTAGCTCAGTCATAAACTTTTTACTTTGGCAGCTAACAGAGTCGACTTATTTGGTTTTCCTGTGCCTGTTTATAAGTTGTAACATCCAGTCCTGGATTGAATCTAATTATGTTTGAAGCCCAATAGTTATGGTCTTATACAATAATTCTAGTTGCAGCAGTCCCTTTCCACCCTCAGATCTTTGGATATAAAGCCTATCAACATCAGCTTTGGGGTGATGCATTTTGTTCATGGTTAAAAGTTTCCTGACCTTGATATCTAGTGGCTTTATTTCTGACATTGTCCAATTTAGGATGTTAAAGCCGTAAGTAACTATAGGTATTGCCAATGAGTTAATTGCCATGATCTCATTTCTGGAATTGAGCTCAGTTTGAAGTATAGCTCTAACTCTACGATAGAATTCTTTCCTGACTTTTTCCTTATTAGCTGCAGTTGATACCCATTCAGCTTCCTGTATACCTAGGTATTCATATGTCCTTTCTTGCTCCAGGTCTTTCATAGTGGTGCTTACATCAAGAGTAATATATTCAGCTTTGACAATTTTTCCTTTTATGAATGTAACTTTGGCACATTTATCTAGTCCAAACTGCATCCCGATATCATCACTGAACTTTTTCACAGTATTCAATAATCCAGTAAGTTCATTGTCATTCCTCGCAAAAAGCTTTAAATCGTCCAAGTAAAATAGGTGATTTATTGACTTACCCATAATCTCATAACCACAGCAAGCATTATTCAGTTGAATTGATAAAGGAATCAATGAAATACAAAATAGAAGTGATGAATGCGAATCTCCTTGGAAGATTCCGCACTTTATTCGTAGATTTTCTGTATTTGTCATATCATTTGCATGAGTTAACCTAAGGCTGGTATTCCATAATCTCATATTATGTTGTAGAAAGTTAGTAATAGTTGGTGAAAGCTTAAACATTTCAAGAGCCTTCAGGATCCAGCCATTTGGTGCACTATCGAACGCCTTTCGATAGTCTACCCAAGCCATGCTTAAATTCCGATAGTTCCTTTGACAATTTTCCATCAGCATACGATTTATCAGTAGCTGATCTTTGCATCCATAGGATCCTTTTTTGCAACACTTTTGTTCTAATGGGAAAAGTTTCTTAGCTTACACGAATGCGTACATTCTATCTGTTAGTATCGATGTAAGAATTTTATAAGTAGTTTATAGACATGTGATAGGTCTATAATTTTTGGCATTTGTGGTCTCTGTTGATTTAGCAAGGAGATAGGTGGTCCCTTCAGCAAGCCAATTTGCCATTTTATCTGGTTCACTAATTATCTCAGATATCTTTTTTGCCAAGAGCTCATGCATTGCAAACATGTGATATAGCCAGTAATTTGGGACTTTATCTATACCAGGAGACTTTCACTTTTGTGATTTTTTTAACGCACACTCCAATTCCTCAATGTTGATATCATCCCATGATTGTGTTTCAATATCTTTGTACTTCTCATTCACTCTGTCACTCCATTCAGCATCGGCATTAAAACCTTTATCGTTGCTCCATATGTTACCCCAAAGACTAACCTTAAGAGATGGAGTCTATCATCATCTTCTGATTGTTCTTTCTGCCTTACACAAGAATCCGTTCTTCATATAATTTCTGGTTGCAAAGTCTGTCTTCAACAAGGCCGTTACACTTGGCGCCATGATTCTATCCTTATGTTCATTGCCACAACATTTAGGTCATTGCAACATGCTAAGATTTTTGCTGACATCCTAGGATTTCATAGCACTTCTATTATCACTGGGCAAAATTTGCAACCAGATTTACTTCTTTCACTTTTTAATATATCGCTTTACATTTTAGAATTGACTGTGGGATACGAACCTAACCTAAGAAGCAATGCCGAAAGAAAGAAACAAAAATATAGGGAACTGGTACAGCAACTAAAAAACGATTATGAGAAGGTTAATTTCGTAAATCTCTCGATAAGCGCTTTAGGCATATATGACAAGAGCACTACTCAATTTATTGACATGATGAAAATGTTGAAATTTGACAAAAGAACAAAAAACTGCACCATTAAGAAAATCACCAACATTGCTATCCGAATGTCATATTATATCTTCTGTAGACTGAACAAAGAATGGGCAGATCCTGAACTTACAACACTGCAATGCTCCTGTGTTGATGTTTTCTTTTCTTTCTTTTCATGAAGTAGCCATTGTATGCTACCTAACATCTAGCGAGATTGACAATTGCAGTAGTTGAATAATGTATTAATTATATGAAGTTTCCATTATTTTGCTTCCCCACCTAACACAACTGATATTTTCAGTCGCCCAACCTTTTTTTCTTCGACCTCCCCCCTGGTCATAAATAATGACCACTCCCAGTGATGTGTCGATGAGGGGCGTAGGGGGGTCTCGTGCCCCCAATATTTCCAAATTTGCAAGAACGTTGGTCAGAATGCATCCATACTGCAAGAGAGTTGACAACAGTATTTTCTATGACCATTTTTATTTTGTTTTAGCAACATTATTTGGTTAATTGGTCAAAACGCCACATAAATAAGAATTTTGCTTGCTGAACTAGTCAAAGCTCTTTGAGCAATGAATTCCCTGACGATTCTCTAAACATCAGAGGATTTCCTTGATTTTTCCTTGCAATTTTCATTTCCTTTTTATTTCCTTGTGGTAAGCAAAATTTGCTTAAAAAAAGAAATGTCCTTGAAAGTGGAAGTACACACCAGTATGGCAGTCACCTCGTTTTCGAATTTGTCTGGCATCACGAAGAGACTCGCTATTGTATAGCTCTCCTTCTTCATAAAGAGGTACATAAGTTGCCTCCTGCTGTTTTCAGTCTATTATGTCGATAAGTCTGATATCTGTTGTGATGGGTTGATGAGAACGTTACGCATTAGGTGCTACTTCATGTGTATTTAATATGAATTGAGTAGTCACTGCAAGGAAGCTAGCCCTGCTTTTTCAAAATTCAACTTTGTTATATTTTTCATTTCATTGGTTTTCAATCTCAAAATAATTCTTCAGCTTAACAAAAAAAATTAAGAACCAAGTTATTTATAAGAAAAGAAACCATTCAATAGAACAAGCACAATAAAATATAAAAAATCTATTTATTGTGAGGCTGCTCTTCTAGGGGGTCGTGTTTATTCATGTCTTGCTCTTCACATACAAGTTCAGTTGCCATTTGAATGTATTTATTGTTGGCAACTCACGTATATACATATACGTGTAAGTCCAGTCCTTAACAATTAAAAAATGAAAGCTTTTTTAGTGTGCTCAGTCCTATGCCTAGGGAAATTGGAGATTTTGACTATTTCTCGTATAGTAAGATGAAAAACTGGACTTTGGTTTTTATTTTTCTTGGCAAAGTTTGAATATGATTTTATAGGTTATAACATTCCTATCAAAACAAATTATGTTTTCTACACTCATCTCAGGACATGATCAAGTATCTTTACTTTTGGAATTCTTGATCATTGTGAGAGCCCGTGTTTGGAGTCTCTGAAATGCAGCCAGTTCTGTTGATGACAAACTTCCTCAAACAACATCACCATAGTACAGTTGACTTTCAACTACTGCGTAATAGATCATGTATAGTTGTGATCGTGGTAGTATATTTTTCAATCTCTTTAATGCCCGATTCCTAGAGTTAATTTTGTCCATTTTTAGGTTGAATTGACCTTCCCATGAAAAGTTTTCATCAACAATCAATCCAAAAGACTTTACTTGCGGTACTCTTTTTATTCTCTGGTTATTAATCAAGGCTTTCAGTAAGGCTTGGATTTTTTGTTTTCCGAGGGTGCCCTATAACCATGAATTCTGTTTGTTTTGAGGGTTCGGGCTGATAAAAATTTATTTTATAATTTATAAGACTGTTGAGCATGGAACCACCTGGAAGGAGAGGAAGGGGACACCCAAAGCAAAGATGGAAGGACACCACCATCAGCGCTGATATGTGTGCTGTTGGTGCAAAGAAGGAAGACGTGGAAGACAGGGACACATGGAAGGCACTAGTATCTGCCGCAGCGACCCCATACTAAATGGGAGAAGCTACAAGAAGAAGATGTTTTCGCACCACGGAGTGAAAGAGCGCCCTAATTGCCTGTATCTCGGTCGCTAGTTGTCTGATCGATTTGAAATTTGTCAACAGCAGCTATTTCAAAGCAATTTTTCAGAATTAACAGCCAATATCAAAATATCCCAAAAATAGCATTTTCGTGACAGCGCACTAGTGAACTCTATAGACTTCGTTCCAGCCCAGTTTGACGACAAAGAGGACTTTCCTCGAGATTTATCAGTAATACAGCGTTGCCGAGCACTATTGCTATTCGGCAAATGTGCCAACAAGCTAAATATTGGCAACGTCGAACCGAACCCCCTATGGCAACGCACCTGTACTCATACACATATAACTTCTGCATTACTTTATTTTCTAGGACGCAGTATCTCGTCCTTGGATTATTCCCGTATCGCTGATAGCCTATGCCTCAACATTTATTTTGGTACAAGTCAAGAGTGAACTCTATTGGTAGAAGCCAATGATACTTATTGATGTGTTTATGTTTACATACCCAATTCTGCTGAATTGTGCTATAGCAGCTACAACTAGTCAAACCTTGCATTCTACCCAAACCCACACAAAGAATGAACACTTTCTGCACACATAAAAAGACCTTGGCATTCTTTCTTATTGTTTCAGCAATCAGTCTAAGGATTTCTCTCATAATATTCAATGCGAATCTATGGAAACAGCCATACTATAAGGTCAGAAGTGGTACAGATACGGATCTATCATCACGTCCAGTATATAGCATCCCATCAGTATATTCCGTACCATCATTTATTTTTTATGTCAGGTTTACATACAGCCCTCGGTGGGCGACTGAGTACAAGAATGTATTAGTTCGCTCCATGAAACTTTTTGTGCCAAGCAACATAGCAAAGCTTGTGGTTGTTTTGGATGAAGAGAACCCAGAAAACAAACAATTTGGAGATGAAATCAAAAAGGAGTGGCCTTATCCTGACATCTGTTTCAGGCCTCCAGGGGATCCAAGAATCTACTATGGCTGGGGTAAGGCAAGGATGTTTTGGGACATGATGCACCCTGATCTCTGTACAAATGCTA